>OX246745.1:2165273-2278606 GCA_945910005.1 Isoperla grammatica
TAGGAACCGGTAGAATATGGAAGTAATGGGTGAATAACAATAACATGCAATACAACAAAGAACATTCACCGAGTAATGCAAGTTACAACTCCACACTCAATTTGGTTTAGATACGAGTTACATAGTATTACAATATTTCACTACAGAAATAGCCAGCTGGAGTCCCCCCCCCCCCCCCCCCCCTTAGGTTTGGAGACCCGTAAGCACATAATAATATACACAGGTAGGTATACAAATGTAATGAATCACCCATCTTGTCGTTCGCGAACCTTTACCTACTGCATTTGTGCGCATGTTAACTGTTAACTGTGTGAGCAATGGGCGTTAAGCTTGGTGTTGTGAAGAGTTGTTCGTCTAGAGTCAGAACCTGTGTGAACGCTACTTGAACCCTCGACGTCAATACTTTCAAGACTCTATGGCCAGATATCCTGCGGGAACTCCGTTAAATATTGCTTTATAATGTTTGCAAAGTAGAGCATAATAGGTCATCTCCTAGACAATTTAGTGCTCTCTCTTACGTAAGTTTCTTTGTGCCAATAAATACCTCCGTTTTTCAAATGTTGTTCTTTAATTGGAAAAGTGTCTTGTAACAACACATAAATAAGAACTTTTGAAAAACGGAAATATTAATTGGAACAAAGAAACGTCCATAAAAATGATCATTACAACCGCTAGAAGATGATATCTTGGTTTACATAGCATGTTATTACGTACAGAAGCTTGGTGCGGCTACTTGGGACCTGGGTATATCTTACAATCTTTGGGTGGGGCATGTAATCGGTTGGTTATTCCACAGCAGTAGTGGGAGGCACCTTGGAGCATATAGGAATCATTTGTCGGTTATCAATTCAATATTTTCAGAGTAACTATGTTTTACATTAGTGCAAATATAACACAATAAATAACCTAATACGAAATACACACAAGTACTAAGGACGTGTCCGAATATAGAAGTATGAATTCAGTTTACTTATATTTCTACTAGTCCACCTCAACCTCAAGCTTGCAGAGTTGAATCTCAGACAAGTTCAACCTTGTACGATCGCTGACGAGTAAACATGAAATTAAGAGAAACCTTCGTGATTGGCATAAAACATCATTTTCACCGGGTGGTGAATCAGCTGTTTTAGCCAGAGTTTCACCACCGGTTAGCACCGAGATTAGCTCCTAACAAAGATGCTGCACGCTACAAGAAGTCATGCATTTTGTGTGTAATGATTGTCGACACTGTTTAACGAATAAAAGATTATTAATTCAGAAATAAACAAAGTTTGGTGAATTAGGACCCAGTGATGTGATGTCAACAAAGTAGCCTTGGATGTGAAATCGGCGAGAATTATGTTTCTGTTGCTATGAAAGAATAATACCCCTAATTACATTCATTGTAAACTCATACAAAAGGATGAGAATCAACACAATTTTGATGAAAAAGACTATTATTAAATTATTAAATTATTTATTTTATCTAGCGACAAACGTGCTGTATTAAGGGCCACCATTGCCCGAGCAGGCATCTGTGTTCTCTCTGTCTCGCAAACTTTTACTTCTCGACATCAAATTCAGACACTTTGATCGGAGTCATTCCCGCACTTTTAATCAGCTTAACTCTTCAACTATACATTTTAAACCCAATTCGGACACGTACTCAGATCACAAAAATGAAACTACGTTACATAAACACACGTGTTGGCGCATGCTTACGCAATCAACTGTCTAAGATGTTGATGTTTTTATCTCATATAGAGAAAGCGTGACTGAATCAGTTCGTATTTCTCTAATGTGTAAATACTGAATAACCAGTTCCCCTTGAACTGTGAGCGGGGGTACAATCTGCACAACACGAGATGGCGTTCTCTGAACACAATGATTTCCCTGATTTCAGCAACGATCACTTGACGAGACCCAAATGTGTTTCTCGTACAGCCTGGTCGAGCACTGCAGCTATGGGGTGTACACTGCACAGCACTTGAGATGTCGGTGTATAGTTCTATAGTTCTCTCGGACAAGAGACTTATTACGCATTACAAACAAACCACTTGACCATTTGATAAAACTTACTGTATGTTATGTTGGTTGAAAATGAGGTAATTAGGCTATTAACTTATGCAAATGAGGTAAATCGCCTAATGTATAAGAGTGAGGAGAATGGAGCGGACAACAGAGAACAGTTTAGTGATTAGCTTATTGGGTGAATTGATAATGCAACAGAGGTTACTATGCTTGTTATGCAACATGAAATACATGCAAATATGCTCCATGGTAGGGCCCACTACCACTTTTTCTACACAGCTATCCATGATTCACATCAAATATTATAAAGGCCCTCTGCAATAAAATGTAATGTAAGTTCAACTTGGAATATTGGTAGAATGTGTTAGAGAACGGTATAAATAAATTATTAAATGTAAATTGAATTTTTTTGAAGTGTTTGTATTGTAAAAAGTCTTATCATTGTAAGTAGTTATTTGTATTCAATTGGAAGTTGTTTTAATCGTTGCAATTCATTCAAGAATTAGCGCTTATACGACTACAACTTTGAAAAACTAACATATTTGCATTTTGCCTTCAGTCTCTACCGGTGGAAATATTATTTTTAGTTGGATTGTCTTCCTAGCCTGGCTAGTTTACTAACAGTGAAGGTTTATTACAGCAGGCCTTAGGGTTGGTTGCCACATAGCGACACATATTTCCATGCTCTATCTACTGAAGTTCGGCCCCTCATATCGTTCACCTTACCTGATAGCGGAAGTCCCGCTCACTCGCCTGCTTCACCTTTCGCTACGAAGAAGGGAAAGAAACGCCGGAGTGTTAGCTAACTAGATTATATTTACAAGATTCTATTAGCTGTTGGGGCTGTCAGCACAACACAACATTACACCAGGAACAAGCATCAAGACACACCTGAACCTGGGAGACTTTTGTTCACAAATATTTGCTTTGAACGAACTTGGTATGATTGACTTAGACGAAGGAATAAAGTCTATGTCAGGGAAAGGTTGCGCCGAGGCAGGTAAACTTCTCCGCCGCGCTCTTCCCCCACCATGCGGCTCGCCTACTCGACAAGGGTGAACGACTATTGACATTCCGCAGAGATGGCCCGTCAAGATAATGTTAATTGGTAAGAGTAGAAATTTAAAAACTCACATTTTTGTTGTTTTGTAACTTTTATCGAATTATTTGGAATATTGAAGAAAAACTAACATACCCTCGATTTTGAATCACAAAAAACACCAGAAATTAAGCTAGTAAACACACGTAAATTAAACAAATGTTGTTTTTAGCTTTGGTGATAGATTATGTAATAATCTATGTCGAAATAGTGAGTGAGTGAGTGAGTGAGTGAGTGAGTGAGGGAGTGAGTGAGTGAGTGGCAGAGTTGCGTTCAATGTTTGATATCAATGACGGTGACGATAATGATCGATAGTTGTTTAATTGTGAATGGGTTTTCCATGTTATCTTTATTGTTATTTATTTTCAAGTTGGCTACTCTATGTGCCGTATTTAACGGTGTACATTTTAATAATGGTTGAATTTGCAGATGTTTAACAATGTCCTTGTGGTTTATGTGAATCTTTGCAATTTCATTTACTGACAAGTAATTTCTATTGTTTATGTTGTTTATGGTATTAATACCTTAAGTATTTACTCAATTGTTATGTGGATTTTACTTCACCATCATTATTTGAATTTATATATTTTTTGTTGCCACATTTTTAATGGTATCTAATTCACATGCAATATAAAAATGATTAGTGATTTTCAAAGTCATGATTTGACCTTTGATATGCGTTAGAGTCGAAAACTGATCATATTACAATATGAAGAGTTAATGTTAGTAAAAATCTATTATCTCAATACAGTATATATTACA
This sequence comes from Isoperla grammatica, assembly GCA_945910005.1. Taxonomy (NCBI): domain Eukaryota; kingdom Metazoa; phylum Arthropoda; class Insecta; order Plecoptera; family Perlodidae; genus Isoperla; species Isoperla grammatica. The sequence goes on from OX246745.1 coordinate 2,169,145, forward strand.
TTGAATAACACTTCATCGTCACCATCATTGTTATCAAACATTGAACAAAACTCTGCCACTCACTCACTCACTCACTCACTCACTCACTCACTCACTCACTCACTCACTCACTCACTCACTCACTCACTCACTATTTCGACATAGATTATTTCATAATCTATCGCCAAAGCTAAAAACTACATGTGTTTAATTTACTTGTGTTTACTAGCTTAATTTCTGGTGTTTTTTGTGATTAAAAGTAAAACACGAGGGTATGTTAGTTTTTCTTCAATATTCCTAATAATTCGATAAAAGTTACAAAAACAACAGAAGTGTGTTTTTTATTTCACCAGTTACCAATTACCATTATCTTGACGGGCCATCTCTGCGGAATATCAATAGTCGTTCACCCTTGTCGAGTAGGCGAGCCGCATGGTGGGGAAAGAGCGCGGCGGAGAAGTTTACCTGCCTCGGCGCAACCTTTCCCTGACATAGACTTTAGTACGAGCTAGAAGAACTAAATATAGTAACGTGTCACAGTCGAGCAGAAGTAGAACAGGAGCAATGACTGATAATCATTGGCGTTGTTGTGCTTTATAGGCTAATATTTCTTAAATATGTTATCAGATTAAGTTTAAGTTGAACTATACACTAAGTTTCATTATCCCTGTCTTTTGTGGCTATGAATTATTTAAGCTCCAGTAAATTCGGTATTTACTCTACCATCTTCTTGCTGTACTCTGGTTGCAAAAACCCTCTAATTGCGAGGTTATGCTCCTTGAGGGCTTGTGCTGAATTGTATGGTTTATTCTGGACAATAAATTAAATTTCAAAACAAATCTGAGCTCACTATATTTCGTGAATCATATTCATTGAAGATAAAATTACACATTTTTTAAGTTCCCTAAGTTCACATTACCTAATGAAAGTGAATCTATTTTATTGTACCTGTATGTACGTTGTGATGGCGATTGGCAAAATAGAACGTGCTGTAGATACGAGGTATTATATCAATAGCTTTATTTAGAAAACTCCCGCGTGTTAACTCAAACAGTTTCACTTGTGATACAATTCACCTTTATAATTATTACTAGTTGAATTAATGTCCTGACCATGAACGGAGAAAACACCTCAAGTAATGAAAGAAATCAACATTTGTTTTGGAAGTAAATAATACAGTTGCACTTCTTGCAGTCAATGTTGGGAAGTTCGCCGTTACCTATCCCTCCTAGGTGAATGGTATTGCCTCAAAAGAGGCCTACTGGTGTATTGTTGTATTGGGTTGACTTGTCTATTCACAACTGTATAATCATAGATTGTGTTGTCTTACTCTTATGGTCCTCATGTGCTCTTTTTTAGCTGCCCTGGAATGGCCACATAGCTTTCTATGCGTCCATTGTATAATGTACCAAATTGTCTTTGGAGTAGGAATTACGTTAAAAGGAGGTGGAACAGTCCCTCCTTCCTCAAAATAACTTATCCATAATTTACTTCTTGCAAATTTCCATTCCACATCGGCTCTTTCCTGTTAATCAAACACATGAGGTATGAACCGAACAAGATACAATATGATCACAGGAAAACACTCACAATACATGAATCAATGAAGATTGAACGCGAGCGGCAGCTTGACTAATGCTTCGTATCGGCCAACATATACTAGTCGGATAGTACATGGTCGTCCCGCATGCGCGCTGACATCGCCTGCGCGGCGAACTTACACTATCCACCTAGCATATGTTAGCCGATACGAACCGGCGGACTAACAGCTGCTCGCATTGTGACTACTGCAAAGCTTGGGACGCCACGCCAGTTGGTCACCGTCCTCTATAGTGCAAGGTGTCATCGGCCATAGAGGTTGCTAGGGGATGGTTTTGTGTGGTGGGATATGATAGCAATATTATATAAATGGAAAGAACGTTAGATAAATAGGATTTAATTACATTTACGAGTGTAACCTTGTTACTAGCAATTCCTGGTTTAACAAATGAAGGAGGTGCCGTTGCCGGGTAACCTAAGTATATTAATTAAATTCGATTTAGTATAGTTAATCTCAAATACACCTTCTATGAACATACCTGCGTGACATACCACAGATTTTGAGACAATTACATAACTTTCAAGGGCTGTAATTCGGAAATTAAGTAATTTCAAACAAAGTATCGATTTGTAAGAGAACTTAAGTACATTCATTTAATCTAATTTCTTTCAATTAGTCTCAATTATACCTGTTTTAAGAATATATAAACAAATCTGCGTGACATACTACAGATTTTGAGATAATTACGGAAGTTTGACGGGCTGACATTATAAATTATGTAATGTCGAAAATTACGAAATATCACACATAGTAGCGATTTGTAAGAGAACCTAAGTATATTAATTAAATTTGATTCCATTTGATTAACCTCAACTACATCTTCTTTAAGAAGATATGAACATACCTGCGTGATATACCACAGGTTTTGAGATAATTACGTAAGTACCAGCGGCTGTCATTCGTAAATTACGTAATTTCAAACATAGTATCGATTTGTAAGAGAACTTGAGTTTATTCATTTAATTTGATTCCTTCTTATGAATCTCAATTACTTCTGTAATAAATATATATGAACAAACATGCGTGACATACCACAGATTTTGAGATAATTACGGAAGTTTGACTGGCTAACGTTATAAATTACGTAATGTCAAAAATTACGTAATGTCACACATAGTAGCGATTTGTAAGAGAACCTGAGTATGTTCATTGCACTTGATTCCTTCTTATTAATCTCAATTACATCTATTTTAAGCATATATGAACAAACCTGCATGACATACCACATATTTAGCGATAATTACGGAAGTTTGACGGGCTAACATAAACTACGAAATGTCGAAAATTACATAATGTCACACATAGTAGCGATTTGTAAGAGAGCATGAGTATGTTCATTGCACTTGATGGATAAAACGTATCAGCGCTGTCCTTACCCTGCCCTTGGAAGTTGGTTCACTTATAATCGTATAGGCCTACCGTACATGTTTGTGGTTTATCATCCTTTTAAAGTACTACAAACCTAAATTGTGAAGAGTTTTTCTTTAGTACACGGTGATATCTTTTCTTTACCAGCCAGTGAATTTCATCCATGTATATAATGTTAGTACGGTATTTTATTAATGTTTTAAAATTTTAATTTTTCAACTATTACAAATGCAGTATGTGTAGATAGTCCCCGACAATATATATAATATGATTACAAATCGCATTTAGTAAGAAATGAAATTATTAGTCAGTCACAACGAATAAAGTTTACAAAATGTTAAGTTATTTTTGTTTGCCAGAAATGTTGGTCAAGAAGATAACTGCACTGCGATCATGTAACTTTGGTCGATAGAGATGAAAATTGTACGCTTGAACGATCGTAGCTCTTGAATGCAATGATGCACAGCTCGGTAACGCTATTAAACGTTGAACACTAATCCCGGGGATGACGGTTAGCCAAAGTTGCACAAATATGGGACGTAAAATCAAAATATCATCATCATCCTCACAATATCGTGCGCGCCTCTCGATCACGGGCACCCATGGCCATTAAGAGCTTTGGATACCAAGAAATGGCGGATACGCCGGTGTAAAGGCAAATTTATTTCACAAAACTGAAGTAGGACATACTTTAGCTTTAGGGTTTAGACCTACCTCTAGAACAGAGTGGAATATTAGAATAAATACGTGCTGTGAGTAGTTACTCTGTGGATCTACTCAGTACAGTGTACATTTTGATACATTTGGACAGTCTTTCAATAATAATATTAAATGAAAAAAATATTTTTTTTAAAAAACAACGCTTATATTTAAATGCACTAAAAAGTAAAAAATAAATTTTCGCCCAACAAATTTTTGTCTCACTCGGAAAATAAAAGCGTTGGGCGCTTTCCCTGCATAAACAGCAGAATACTGCAATCTATGTCAATACCGAAAGCGCCCAACGCTTTTATTTTCCAAGTGAGGCAAAAATTTGTTGGGCGAAAATTTATTTTTTACTTTTTAGTGCATTTAAATATAAGCGTTGTTTTTTTAAAAAAATATTGTTTTCATGTAATATTATTTTATACTTTTTAGCCTTAAAGAATCATGCAAATCGAATACATATCGAATATCGATTAATTAATTATGCTGATTTAATTGATTATTTAGTAAATATGACAATTGATTCATGTATTGTCATTAAGAATACATCTGTGTGAAAACTTTCAGCTCAATTCGACGTTCGAAAGTGGGTGTTTTATCGATTCCCATATAAAACATCAATTAATTAATTATGATGGCTTAATTGATTATTTAGTAAATATGACAATTGATTCATGTATTGTCATTAAAAAAAACGTCTGTGTGAAAACTTTCAACTCGATTCGACGTTGGGAAGTGGGTGAAACATCGATTCCCATACAAAACATTAATTAATTATGATGAACAATTCGACGTTCGGAAGTGGGTTAAACATCGATTCCCATATAAAACATTAATTAATTATGATGAATTAATTGAATATTTAGTAAATATGACACTTGATTCGTGTATGTTCATTAAGAATACGTCTGTGTGAAAACGTTTAGCTCAATTTGACGTTCAAAAGTGGGTGAAATATCGATTCCCATATAAAACATCAATTAATTAATTATGATAGCTTTATTGATTATTTAGTAAATATGACAATTGATTCATGTATTGTCATTAAAAATACGTCTGTGTGACAACTTTCAGCTCAATTCAACGTTGGAAAGTGGGTGAAATATCAATTCCCATATAAAACATCTATTAATTAATTATGATGAACCAATTAAATATTTAGTAAATATGACAATTGATTCGTGTATTGTTATTAAGAATACGTCTGTGTGAAAACTTTCAACTCGATTTGACGTTAGAAAGTGGGTTAAACATCGATTTCCATATAAAACACTAATTAATTAATTATGATGAATTAATTGACAATTTAGTAAATATGACAGTTGATTCATGTATTGTCATTAGAAATACGTATGTGTAAAAAATGTCAGCTTGATCGGACATTTAGAAGTAGGTGGAATATAAACATCGATTTCCATATAAAACATTAATTAATTAATTATGATGAATTAACTAACAATTTAGTAAATATGACAGTTGATTCATGTATTGTCATCAGGAATACGTCTATGTAAAAAAATTAAGCTTGATCGGACATCTGGAAGTAGGTGGAATATCGATTCAAAGATTCCGTCCAGACAAACAAGGCAAGCTAATATAAGCGTTGTAAAAACAAAAAAAATACTGGCAATGTCGTTCACAGCTTGCTCGATTCTGATGAGTTCCTGTGAACTACTTCGAATTCTCGGACTCTCATTGGCTACACAATAACGATCGGTGAACTTTCAACGTTATCGACCAAAGTTGCATGATCGCAGAGCAGAAACATTCTTGAAGTTAAAATGAACTTCTAATTCTAATTGGAATAAAAAAACCTTCGTGGTATACATTAAAATCGTGTGGTTTGAACCGAAACTGTTTGTTGGCAAGGTCAGAAAACCATGACTCAATCTTATTCTGTGGGGCAACTGTAATTTAATTATTACTATCAATAGGTAAATGAAGATGTTTTCTAAACGTTACCTTGTACCTTGTACCTTGTACGCCAGTATTAAACACCAGTGTTATTAAAGTTAGCAATGTCTGGGTACTCACCGATATGAGCTGGTAGGAGTGGTTCATCATAGCAATTAGCAGATTGAGCAGTACGACAATGTTAATGACAGAATATGTCCCAAACATTAACATTCCCCAAAAACGGGTAAAACTTCTAATTCCAGCTAGTTCAAAGTTGTCCAAATCTATCAGGCCAAAAACGGCCCAAAACAATGTCTGAGATGTCTCGAACAAACTGAAAACAACAACAATAGGTCAGATCATTTACCTCTTGCTCACTTGCTCACTTGCTCACTTGCTCACTTGCTCATTTGCTCACTCTAGACTTGCTTGACAACATTGCACGCGCAAACCTCATAGAACTTGGACCCCCCAACCCGGTGCGAAAGGTCTAGAAGTGGTTTCGAGTACTTTCCTATAATATTGACGTTCGATTTTAACTTGTGGCAAATATCAATCATTGACATTTCAAAGTGTTGTTAATGGAGTTTGGTCAGCCCTTAGTAGTCTCGCTGTCGGCCAGTGGGTATCATGCACCGCACTGACTAGTGGGTTGGTCAGCCCTTAGTAGTCTCGCTGTCGGCCAGTGGGTATCATGCACCGCACTGACTAGTGGGTTGGTCAGCCCTAGTAGTCTCGCTGTCGGCCAGTGGGTATCATGCACCGCACTGACTAGTGGGTTGGTCAGCCCTAGTAGTCTCGCTGTCGGCCAGTGGGTATCATGCATCGCACTGACTAGTGGGTTGGTCAGCCCTAGTAGTCTCGCTGTCGGCCAGTGGGTATCATGCACCGCACTGACTAGTGGGTTGGTCAGCCCTAGTAGTCTCGCTGTCGGCCAGTGGGTATCATGCACCGCACTGACTAGTGGGTTGGTCAGCCCTTAGTAGTCTCGCTGTCGGCCAGTGGGTATCATGCACCGCACTGACTAGTGGGTTGGTCAGCCCTTAGTAGTCTCGCTGTCGGCCAGTGGGTATCATGCACCGCACTGACTAGTGGGTTGGTCAGCCCTAGTAGTCTCGCTGTCGGCCAGTGGGTATCATGCACCGCACTGACTAGTGGGTTGGTCAGCCCTTAGTAGTCTCGCTGTCGGCCAGTGGGTATCATGCACCGCACTGACTAGTGGGTTGGTCAGCCCTTAGTAGTCTCGCTGTCGGCCAGTGGGTATCATGCACCGCACTGACTAGTGGGTTGGTCAGCCCTAGTAGTCTCGCTGTCGGCCAGTGGGTATCATGCACCGCACTGACTAGTGGGTTGGTCAGCCCTAGTAGTCTCGCTGTCGGCCAGTGGGTATCATGCACCGCACTGACTAGTGGGTTGGTCAGCCCTAGTAGTCTCGCTGTCGGCCAGTGGGTATCATGCATCGCACTGACTAGTGGGTTGGTCAGCCCTAGTAGTCTCGCTGTCGGCCAGTGGGTATCATGCATCGCACTGACTAGTGGGTTGGTCAGCCCTTAGTAGTCTCGCTGTCGGCCAGTGGGTATCATGCACCGCACTGACTAGTGGGTTGGTCAGCCCTAGTAGTCTCGCTGTCGGCCAGTGGGTATCATGCACCGCACTGACTAGTGGGTTGGTCAGCCCTTAGTAGTCTCGCTGTCGGCCAGTGGGTATCATGCACCGCACTGACTAGTGGGTTGGTCAGCCCTTAGTAGTCTCGCTGTCGGCCAGTGGGTATCATGCACCGCACTGACTAGTGGGTTGGTCAGCCCTAGTAGTCTCGCTGTCGGCCAGTGGGTATCATGCACCGCACTGACTAGTGGGTTGGTCAGCCCTAGTAGTCTCGCTGTCGGCCAGTGGGTATCATGCACCGCACTGACTAGTGGGTTGGTCAGCCCTAGTAGTCTCGCTGTCGGCCAGTGGGTATCATGCACCGCACTGACTAGTGGGTTGGTCAGCCCTTAGTAGTCTCGCTGTCGGCCAGTGGGTATCATGCACCGCACTGACTAGTGGGTTGGTCAGCCCTTAGTAGTCTCGCTGTCGGCCAGTGGGTATCATGCACCGCACTGACAAGTGGGTTGGTCAGCCCTAGTAGTCTCGCTGTCGGCCAGTGGGTATCATGCACCGCACTGACTAGTGGGTTGGTCAGCCCTAGTAGTCTCGCTGTCGGCCAGTGGGTATCATGCACCGCACTGACTAGTGGGTTGGTCAGCCCTAGTAGTCTCGCTGTCGGCCAGTGGGTATCATGCACCGCACTGACAAGTGGGTTGGTCAGCCCTTAGTAGTCTCGCTGTCGGCCAGTGGGTATCATGCACCGCACTGACTAGTGGGTTGGTCAGCCCTTAGTAGTCTCGCTGTCGGCCAGTGGGTATCATGCACCGCACTGACTAGTGGGTTGGTCAGCCCTAGTAGTCTCGCTGTCGGCCAGTGGGTATCATGCACCGCACTGACTAGTGGGTTGGTCAGCCCTAGTAGTCTCGCTGTCGGCCAGTGGGTATCATGCACCGCACTGACTAGTGGGTTGGTCAGCCCTAGTAGTCTCGCTGTCGGCCAGTGGGTATCATGCACCGCACTGACTAGTGGGTTGGTCAGCCCTTAGTAGTCTCGCTGTCGGCCAGTGGGTATCATGCACCGCACTGACTAGTGGGTTGGTCAGCCCTTAGTAGTCTCGCTGTCGGCCAGTGGGTATCATGCACCGCACTGACTAGTGGGTTGGTCAGCCCTAGTAGTCTCGCTGTCGGCCAGTGGGTATCATGCACCGCACTGACTAGTGGGTTGGTCAGCCCTAGTAGTCTCGCTGTCGGCCAGTGGGTATCATGCACCGCACTGACTAGTGGGTTGGTCAGCCCTAGTAGTCTCGCTGTCGGCCAGTGGGTATCATGCACCGCACTGACTAGTGGGTTGGTCAGCCCTAGTAGTCTCGCTGTCGGCCAGTGGGTATCATGCACCGCACTGACTAGTGGGTTGGTCAGCCCTAGTAGTCTCGCTGTCGGCCAGTGGGTATCATGCACCGCACTGACTAGTGGGTTGGTCAGCCCTTAGTAGTCTCGCTGTCGGCCAGTGGGTATCATGCACCGCACTGACTAGTGGGTTGGTCAGCCCTTAGTAGTCTCGCTGTCGGCCAGTGGGTATCATGCACCGCACTGACTAGTGGGTTGGTCAGCCCTTAGTAGTCTCGCTGTCGGCCAGTGGGTATCATGCACCGCACTGACTAGTGGGTTGGTCAGCCCTTAGTAGTCTCGCTGTCGGCCAGTGGGTATCATGCACCGCACTGACTAGTGGGTTGGTCAGCCCTTAGTAGTCTCGCTGTCGGCCAGTGGGTATCATGCACCGCACTGACTAGTGGGTTGGTCAGCCCTTAGTAGTCTCGCTGTCGGCCAGTGGGTATCATGCACCGCACTGACTAGTGGGTTGGTCAGCCCTTAGTAGTCTCGCTGTCGGCCAGTGGGTATCATGCACCGCACTGACTAGTGGGTTGGTCAGCCCTTAGTAGTCTCGCTGTCGGCCAGTGGGTATCATGCACCGCACTGACTAGTGGGTTGGTCAGCCCTTAGTAGTCTCGCTGTCGGCCAGTGGGTATCATGCACCGCACTGACTAGTGGGTTGGTCAGCCCTAGTAGTCTCGCTGTCGGCCAGTGGGTATCATGCACCGCACTGACTAGTGGGTTGGTCAGCCCTAGTAGTCTCGCTGTCGGCCAGTGGGTATCATGCACCGCACTGACTAGTGGGTTGGTCAGCCCTAGTAGTCTCGCTGTCGGCCAGTGGGTATCATGCACCGCACTGACTAGTGGGTTGGTCAGCCCTTAGTAGTCTCGCTGTCGGCCAGTGGGTATCATGCACCGCACTGACTAGTGGGTTGGTCAGCCCTTAGTAGTCTCGCTGTCGGCCAGTGGGTATCATGCACCGCACTGACTAGTGGGTTGGTCAGCCCTTAGTAGTCTCGCTGTCGGCCAGTGGGTATCATGCACCGCACTGACTAGTGGGTTGGTCAGCCCTTAGTAGTCTCGCTGTCGGCCAGTGGGTATCATGCACCGCACTGACTAGTGGGTTGGTCAGCCCTTAGTAGTCTCGCTGTCGGCCAGTGGGTATCATGCACCGCACTGACTAGTGGGTTGGTCAGCCCTAGTAGTCTCGCTGTCGGCCAGTGGGTATCATGCACCGCACTGACTAGTGGGTTGGTCAGCCCTTAGTAGTCTCGCTGTCGGCCAGTGGGTATCATGCACCGCACTGACTAGTGGGTTGGTCAGCCCTTAGTAGTCTCGCTGTCGGCCAGTGGGTATCATGCACCGCACTGACTAGTGGGTTGGTCAGCCCTTAGTAGTCTCGCTGTCGGCCAGTGGGTATCATGCACCGCACTGACTAGTGGGTTGGTCAGCCCTTAGTAGTCTCGCTGTCGGCCAGTGGGTATCATGCACCGCACTGACTAGTGGGTTGGTCAGCCCTTAGTAGTCTCGCTGTCGGCCAGTGGGTATCATGCACCGCACTGACTAGTGGGTTGGTCAGCCCTAGTAGTCTCGCTGTCGGCCAGTGGGTATCATGCACCGCACTGACTAGTGGGTTGGTCAGCCCTAGTAGTCTCGCTGTCGGCCAGTGGGTATCATGCACCGCACTGACTAGTGGGTTGGTCAGCCCTTAGTAGTCTCGCTGTCGGCCAGTGGGTATCATGCACCGCACTGACTAGTGGGTTGGTCAGCCCTTAGTAGTCTCGCTGTCGGCCAGTGGGTATCATGCACCGCACTGACTAGTGGGTTGGTCAGCCCTTAGTAGTCTCGCTGTCGGCCAGTGGGTATCATGCACCGCACTGACTAGTGGGTTGGTCAGCCCTTAGTAGTCTCGCTGTCGGCCAGTGGGTATCATGCACCGCACTGACTAGTGGGTTGGTCAGCCCTTAGTAGTCTCGCTGTCGGCCAGTGGGTATCATGCACCGCACTGACTAGTGGGTTGGTCAGCCCTTAGTAGTCTCGCTGTCGGCCAGTGGGTATCATGCACCGCACTGACTAGTGGGTTGGTCAGCCCTAGTAGTCTCGCTGTCGGCCAGTGGGTATCATGCACCGCACTGACTAGTGGGTTGGTCAGCCCTTAGTAGTCTCGCTGTCGGCCAGTGGGTATCATGCACCGCACTGACTAGTGGGTTGGTCAGCCCTTAGTAGTCTCGCTGTCGGCCAGTGGGTATCATGCACCGCACTGACTAGTGGGTTGGTCAGCCCTAGTAGTCTCGCTGTCGGCCAGTGGGTATCATGCACCGCACTGACTAGTGGGTTGGTCAGCCCTAGTAGTCTCGCTGTCGGCCAGTGGGTATCATGCACCGCACTGACTAGTGGGTTGGTCAGCCCTAGTAGTCTCGCTGTCGGCCAGTGGGTATCATGCACCGCACTGACTAGTGGGTTGGTCAGCCCTTAGTAGTCTCGCTGTCGGCCAGTGGGTATCATGCACCGCACTGACTAGTGGGTTGACAGGCGTCATACAATCATGGCAATCAATTATTCCAATGGTGGTCGGATCTAGGGCGGAGTGCAATAATGATGTTGACGGTTGGGGCGGGATAAGGGGGCAGAGGGAGGGTAATATATACACGAGTGATTACGTAATCACATCCCTATGTTACCATTGCAAGTTGTCTTATGAAATTGTTAAACCGAACTATTTGAGACATTGATTAACGAAATCCCTATCTTAACTCATTCACATTACTCCATACATTTGTTGAAAACCATGCAAGACATAATAGTGGTACCATTCAAACGATGCCCACGACAAGATCTATCATCTTTTTGGCCTAGATAAGTGGCTGTCTTTCTGATTAAATACCAGAAGTAATGCGACACGATGACCTGGAGGGAACTGAAAAAACTTCACGACCAATCAGAACGCGTTAGAACCATTTCGCCAATTAGGAGGCTGAAACACCAACACGGGAACAGAATTCTTGTCGGCCCTCAAACGTGGTGATTCTACTACATGTGCTGTTCAACATGGCAACGTTTGGAAACCCACGGTTATGTTTTAAATGCGAGTCGATTGATTGACGGAAAACTCTCAATCAGTAGTTTAGCGATGAATGTTATCTTTGGCATGGGTAATCGTTCGAACGGTCAGAGTACCCGTGCAAAGTAGGACCAGCTGTTACGGTGGAGATGTGAACACTGAGAATGTTCTGGAAGCGAAAGACGTTGATGGGAACACAGAAGGTTCTGGAGCAGAAAGATGTAGACGTGAGCACTGAGAAGGTTCTGGAGGAGAAAGATGTAGATGTGAACACTGAGAAGGTTCTGGAGGAGAAAGATGTAGATGTGAACACTGAGAAGGTTCTGGAGGAGAAAGATGTAGATGTGAGCACTGAGAAGGTTCTGGAGGAGAAAGATTTTGATGCGAACACAGAAGGTTCTGGAGGAGAAATATGTAGATGTGAACACTGAGAAGGTTCTGGAGGAGAAAGATGTAGATGTGAACACTGAGAATGTTCTGGGAGAGAAAGATTTTGATGCGAACACAGAAGGTTCTGGAGGATAAAGATGTAGATGTGAGCACTGAGAAGGTTCTGGAGGAGAAAGATTTTGATGCGAACACAGAAGGTTCTGGAGGAGAAATATGTAGATGTGAACACTGAGAAGGTTCTGGAGGAGAAAGATGTAGACGTGAACACTGAGAAGGTTCTGGAGGAGAAAGATGTAGATGTGAACACTGAGAAGGTTCTGGAGAAGAAAGATGTAGATGTGAACACTGAGAAGGTTCTGGAGAAGAAAGATGTAGATGTGAACACTGAGAAGGTTCTGGAGGATAAAGATGTAGATGTGAGCACTGAGAAGGTTCTGGAGGAGAAAGATGTAGACGTGAGCACTGAGAATGTTCTGGAGGAGAAAGATGTAGATGTGAACACTGAGAAGGTTCTGGAGGAGAAAGATGTAGACGTGATTACTGAGAATGTTCTGGAGGAGAAAGATGTAGATGTGAACACTGAGAAGGTTCTGGAGGAGAATACTGAGAATGTTCTGGAGGAGAAAGATGTAGATGTGAACACTGAGAAGGTTCTGGAGGAGAAAGATGTAGATGTGAACACTGAGAAGGTTCTGGAGGAGAAAGATGTAGATGTGAACACTGAGAAGGTTCTGGAGGAGAAAGATGTAGACGTGAGCACTGAGAAGGCAGGGGAGATGGGTGTTCTATTAACTGCATTTCTATCATAACAATAATAGTAATATTAACAATATAAAAGAAATACTCAAGGCACAAAATAAGTAATGTTAACTTACTTTGAAAATCTTCTCCACACTAGGCAAGCGTCTGTATCATTCTTGTTATGCGCGTCCATGTCCATGTCTATGGATCGCTTGTCCATGGCGCTTGGGCATCTTTGTCGCTCCATATCAGCATAGTACCATAGAAGTTGGTTCAACCCTGTAACTCAATACCCTGCCCTTATCTAAGTATTCACATGCTTACGTAATAGCCGAGCACCAAGGATTGAGTTGTATGAAAATGATTCAGTTATTTTACAATTTAATGTTTTCCATTCATACTGTCTTGCTTGTAACAAGCACGGTTTAGAAACTTTCAAACTATGCAAGACATGAGAATTAAGTGTGAAAATGTAGCGAATACTCACCACAAGAGAAGGCAAACAGGACGAGGACGTAGAGAAAGAAGAACTTCATAATATCCATCACCATTCTAGACAGCGACACCTGCAATGGTCCCAGATACGGGTTCACGGAGAAAATGTACACCAACTTCAGCGAACTGGAACAAAACATAACGCTGGTTGCAATTCAACACTCTAAACAACAAAAATATAAAACATAATAATTGCAATAGGTACAATGAGATGGAATCATGTTGATGTACACAAACACTGCTTTGATGCTTCAGTTATGAAGTATAAGATCTGGTACCCACGGTTCCCGGCATTGTAAGTTGTAACCCATCTTATTATTACATAACGATAACATTATTAGGTTATTAAATAAAATTAATAATAGTTCAATAAGTAATAACTTAACACTAATCAGTCATAACATCGGTGGATATATTTCCAGTGCACAATGACGTGTTGTTACATTATTATGAAACACTTAGAGATAGCCTTGTCGCACAACTGACAAAGGACTGTGTTCTCAAATTGGACGCAATAATTTATATTAAAAGTTACATTTCTGGAAGTATTCTGGACATCATAAGCTCAATTGTTTGATAAGTAGCTCGCTATTATTTGCGCTTATCATTAATTATTAATCAATCAATTAATTGTGTAACTAGTAAAATAACGCACAATTTCAGTGAAGTACTCTTTATACTTCCATTATTAAAAGCGTGAAGCCATAATGGAGGGTTCAGATTAAATTATTTGGCTATTTTGTGAAATAGTTTTTGTGCAATTCCGCTGAAAGCATTTCTACTTCAGTTTGGAGCCATTCACTTTTGAATTCCTCGTACCCGAACTAGTTACCAAGCTAGTTTCACTCTGTGCACTAATTTGCCATTCATTATTTTGGAGATCTTAGGCGGAGGGTGGAGGCTGAGTTACGGTGGAGGCGCCGTGTATGGGATTATCTCCATCCTATGCAGAAGGTATAACCTCTCTTTCTTCTAAATTACAAACACCAAATGTGGAGACCTGAATATGTTAGCAGCTGAAAAAAGTCCTTCGGAAATGAGCATCGGGTCCCAGGTATCCCACTCCTCTCTCTGGGAGTCCACGGTCCTTCCCTTAGCGGCCATTTCCTTCTGGACCTGAGGAGCAGGACAGACAATGTCAACCCCTCGTCCGCTGCTTCTAGAGACTTGCATCACTTCCCCTTGACTTACCTGATAATAAGCAACGATGCGCAACGCTACAGTTGCGACGTATAAAGAATTGGTAACGAAGTCAATCACATTCCACATATCGTTGGCGTAATCCTCCAAACCCACATCCCACAGCTGTTTTACTTCGCTCCATATCAAACCTGAGAATAGAATTAGCGAATTAATTCTACATTCTAACCACTTCGATTCCAATAAATATTTGATGAAGATAAGCGCCTAAATTTGGGTATTATCCCTCATTCCATTGTGACTATCACTAGCAGCTATTCCACTGCCTATCAGAAGTAGTAATAATATTGAAACACTTGTAGGATAATGCAAACATTTTTAAACTTAGAAGAATGAAGACTTCAAGAAATTCTCCATCCTGATCTGGTTTATATTTTATAGTTATTATTCATATTCATACTATAGTCAAAATGTTATACCCTTACCCACCAGTTGTAATAATAGTTGCTGTTCGTTATAATTGTCTATATCATAAATTTAGACCATCCCCCAAAGAAAGTTCCCAATTCGACCACTGAACATGCAAGGTAGGATTTGTATCTGATACTTTGAACGTGCGTAAAAAATGGAATAATTACAAATAAATTAAAAACGTATATTTTGATATCCCTATTTGGTAAATGAATGCGCTACTTACCGCAGACCCAGGCCAGAATGAAGCACTCTATAAGCGAAGGAGGCTCGCCTCTTTGAATAGTCACATCAATAGGAGTGGTCCGCTCTTCGTCCGTAGCGAACCACACTGACTCTATGCGCTGGGACGCCAATATCAACAGAACTAGAAGAGAAACCCGTCTATGACAGCTCAGAGCAACACTATTGTGCTGTAAGAAGCTTGGGGGAGAATATTTGTTGAAAACGACGAATCTTCTTATTGTGTTATGGAAAACAAGATCTGGAGAGAAAAAAACTAATTTCTTTGTAAAACTTATGCCTACTGTACGGACTTTAAAAATAATAATTGATAAGTTAACACTCTTTGTGTGAGATACAAGCTGATAGCAACATCATCAGAGTATGTTTGTTGCAGGTTGGCAACGAGATTTCACTAAGAGAAGATGCAGCTGATTTTCGAAGTGTTGGAAGTTGGAACCAATACTGGCGTGGAGCATTGAAAGGAAACTTTTTATCCAGTAAATAGTTTCTTAAAAACGAAGTGATGACATAAAATAGCTAAACACTATACATAAAAATCAAATATTAAAACAAAAAGTTTGTACCATGCCAGCCATACCCTTGTGTTAATTCGTACCCACCTAGTTAGCCTCCTGTTGGGCCAAGTATTCAGAATTAATAAGTATAATTTTAAATCTGTTTAAATGGCAATGCGTTTAGTGAGAGAAAAATAATTAAAATATTTGACTGGATGATAAGTCAAATGAAGAAGCTACCCTAAATCATTTTCAGTGTATTTTCGAAAGGAAAAACACAGAAATAATTTGGCTTCAAAACCGGATTGATGATATTTTAGAAACACAAGTGATGTGAAATTTCAAGCATTTTTGTTTGCATGCATAATGTAATATTTTGTTTATGGCATGTTATAAACTTACACAAGAACGTGAAGTACGATGCGGAATGGCAGATGAATTTGATGAATGGTTTTCTCATAGTTTGACCAATCTTCGAATGTGGAGCTAATATGTACATGAATGAAAATACAGGAAACATGATTCCGATGCGGATGATCTCGAGCGCTTGTAAGACCATGTTCTTGCGTCTGAACCCAGGCAGGCCCTCATACCAGATGGAGGCCAGAAGCTGTTGGACGTTGGGATGTGCTACGAACTGGGGACAAGGAAACATAATTAGCACTCAGAACTCTGCTCCATTCAACATTAGTGACAGCATTGCATCAATGTAAGAACAAAGTAGCGAAATACTTGTGGCTGTACATCATCATTAGGGTAACAGGAAACTACAGCTGTATTACTGGCGGCTGGCAGAGGTTCTAGTGCAGATATCAGGGATGAATTACTGTGCGTTTTCTTATTGGCGGAAAAAAAAGATTGGAATTGCGTTATTGAGTAACAAGTCAAAACATTGTGATAATAGTGACTTGGAAGGTAACACGTCACCTAAATTCTCAATATAATGAATTCCTTAAGATATTTTGGTGACTACTAAGGAACATGCAAGATTATGTAATATGTGTGTACCGGTATACGTATAATGAATACTATATTAAAGCTGGATTAAAATAAAAAATAGTCGAGTGTAGTCAACAACTGCTCTTGATGTGATCATAGCTTGACTCGTCACATGGCAGTATTGACTACCTCAAAGGGGTAAAGTGTCAATACCATGATACAGTACATTTCATGGACGCATACGGTTTCAGACCACAACTCAAGTGTGATCTCCCATTAAACGTTTTCGGAACACTAAAAAGCCACCAACAAAATCTAATTACGTTTATTGATTCCAACAGCTTTACACTTCCACTACAAAATATGTTCACAAGTCCCTTGTACTCTGAAGCCTGTAAAAAGAAGTTTTATGTTCTAACTCAGACATCAAGTTAATACAATCTACCACTAAACACCTACATTACCACAGTCTACAGTACAGTACTAATAGTTTACTAGGGCAATAATTTATTGACATCATTGTACCTACATAGCTGATGTACAATTATATTCCTCGTTCTAAATACAGCTGCAGACGTAAGTTGTAACAGTCAGATATGTATAGACGCATATTTCACATTTACATAATCCATATGTATTCAGCAACTCACTTGCACTGTCAACTACGACTACCCCCACCCTCTTCCTCTCATAAAGACTGCTACGTGCTCGAGAGCTCACATTGTTTTGCAAGTATAGATCATGGGATGGTTTTAAGGTCACACTATGCATACTAAAGTTGAAATAAACTTCATGACTTGTTGAAGCCTTGTATTGTAAAACACCTCCAATGTGGCACGTCATAGTGTTCAGCTTATTATGTTCCACCAATACTGCAACTTCGGCGTTGATAACTAGGTCGACAATCTCACACCATTCAACCATTCAACGAGTGGCGAATAACAATTTGTTAGAAGACAATATTTTGAAATCGTGGGGTTAGAAAATAAATTATTAAATTACGCGTAAAATGAATATATAGTATTGACGGTGACGTAGATTCGCACAAGTTATGGCGCGGACACAAAGGAAGCAGGTTACCCGCTTACTGGTAACCAGTGCGGGCATTCGGGAAAAGGACAGGTGTAGGTATAAGGAAAACGGCGCAGGTAAAGCGGAGTTCACACACATTAGCTAAGGATAAGGATAGTGATTAACAGCTAGCGCCTAGACGTTCCGGTTCACACGCAGGAACTAGAATAACGAATGTCTATGATATTCAATAAAAGAATAGGCCTACGGGAAAGCCTATCTTATTAATAATAATAATTAATAATATTAATAAATTAGTTAATAATAACTTTAGCTTATATAACATCAGTAGTTTCTATTAGATTGGTTTTTGCAAAAAGTCATCCTAGCTTCTGATTGGATGGACCTGATTCTGGATAAGGATATGGCTGGAAGTTAAAAGTTAGTTAACTTTTCTTAGCCATAGCGCTAGTCGTTAGCGATGTCGTGTTGTGTGAACGCCTACACGCATTTCCGTATGTTCAACTTCCAGCCATAATCCTTAGCAAAGTGTCGGAACCGGCCTTAAACAACGCTGGAAAGTTTGAACCTGCTTCTACTGTGCATGGCTGCACTTGAAAGCTTTGTAACATTCATGGCGTAGTTCAGCGCAGGTAGCCTGCTTTGTTTGTGGGGATCGGGGACGAACAGAACTTGACCAGCAAGGAAATGTATCGTTCTACCTTCTTCTGCCTGAGCTTGACTGCCATCTTGAGTCGGTTCAGATGCATCCTCTCTCCGTGCTCGAAGGCCGGCCCAGTGGGGTCGTGATTCAGGAGGACCTCCAGCTCGTAGGAGCTCCGGGTGTGGTCGAGGAGAGCTGTGGCAAAGTCTTGGCACTGCTTGCGCAGCTCCTGGCATCACAACAAACACCACGTTAGCTTTATAGGGAAGCTAGAAACGTTCATGTTGTGAAATAAAAGTAATAATTACAAACATTCCTTACCAGATGGATTTAAAATTGGTTGAGTGAAACGAATTCAGTATCTTTCCTCAGATGTCGCAAGTTCTATTAGCTGGTTGAGGCCTGCACAGTTAGAAACTAGTTTTCCAGAGAGGCAGTGGGTTCCAGCTGTCAGACATGGGGCTAGCAATTGCATATTCCGCACTCACTAAGTTCTCTCAGGTGATTGAAGCATGAACCGGTCCTGTGGGGGTGAGACTAGACTGTTTGCCGGACAGGAACTGCCCAAATCCGCACGAGTTTAAAACTATTATAAGTAACAAATTGTTCGGACAAACACGGTTAAAAACATTCACGCACTACTCACCGCGTTATATTTCGGCGACATCTGTCGCCGTCCTCAGACGCGAGGCAACGTATAATTTTGCCTCGCGTCTGAGGATGGCGACAGATGTCGCCGAAATATAACGCGGTGAGTAGTGCGTGAATGTTTTTAACCGTGTTTGTCCGAACAATTTTTTACTTATAATATCATCTTCCGGTTAATGAGTCCTGGTGTGTGTTATGAGTTTAAAACTATTTCAAACCTCGTATGAATGTTAACTATTTTCGAGGTTTCTGACTTATCAAGCGTATGAACTCTACAAAGTGGAAAACCACCTTTACGAATCTATAAATAAACACCCAGAATATGTTAATTTTCGTTGAAACAGAGTGTATGAAATTATGATATTTTCTTGTGCAATCATACTATTCGAGACGATATGGGGAGATAGTTGAAGATGAAGGACAACTGCAAAAAAACATGCCTAGCTAGGCTAACCATAGACTAGCTAGCCTAACCATAGGATAGACTGAGCAATTACCTGATACTCGTTCTTAAACTCGTGCTCCATGAAGCTGAGGCGGCGCAGTTCCCAGGAGAGCTCGAAGGCTGTGAGGATGGGGTCCTTGGATGAGAGCGCGATAAGAGAGGGGCTAGCGAGGGCGCGATATGCGTTGATCCGTGACCTTGAGTGACGCAGCGAGTCCTCCTGGCGCGATGTGACGCACTCGTCACACCCACACCTGAAGACACACACAACGACGGCCACATTAGATTTGCGGGGTTCAAAGTTCTCACCAATAAATTATAAATATATACTTCACTAAATGTATAATATATGATATATTACAACTATAACCGTCTTTTTGACTTCAAGTCATTGAGACAAGATTCCAATTAATAATAATAAAACATGTGTCATTATAAATCTTCAATAAATAGACAGGCATGGTTAAAGAATAGAGTGGCATGAGAAATACGCGAGCGGCGAAGCCGCGAGCCAAGTTCGTGCCAGAGAACTTTTTCCTACTGTGGTTTTGACAAGTTTGGTAATTCTTTTTTTCGCGCGTCCTCCTAAACGACTCAGCCTGGTGTCCCACGCTTCCCATGCTACACGTCTACACGTCTACACGGCAACACGTCTACAAGTCTACACGTCAATATGTCTACACGTCTACACGGCTACACGTCTACAAGTCTACACGTCAACATGTCTACACGTCTACACGGCTACACGTCTACACGTCTACACGTCTACACGTCTACACGTCTACACGTCTACACGTCTACACGTCTGCACGGCTACACGTCTACACGTCTACACGGCTACACGTCTACACGTCTACACGTCTACACGTCTACACGTCTACACGTCTACACGTCTACACGTCTACACGTCTACACGTCTGCACGGCTACACGTCTACACTTCTACACGTCTACACAGGCGTGAAGCATGACCGGTGTAAACACTGCTTCACTTAGCGACGACGAAGATTATATCCGACTCGGAAGCCGCCGCAGCAGCATCGTATTAATAAGGCTTCTGTCACAATAAAACCCTAGCTGGGTCCGGCATTAGGAAAGGAGCTTAGATCTATTGTCACGGTTGTTGGGACCTAAAAACCACATACTGTGTTTGCGCCAAATCACATCAGGGAATGTTTATGAGTATATTTTCCACTCTTCTACTGAATTAAAGATGCACAATCGAGTTATACGTATAGGATTCGTACTTAATTGTTAAGACTTTTGTTTTTCTTACAGACACATATCATGTAATATAAGTATTAATTTCAAAAACAGAAGGATCCAGGAAGGATATTACGAAAATAACTGATTTTAGTAAGCGAGCAAAGCGAGCGTCTCCATTAGACTTTTATGGCACTCATTTTGTTCGTTTTTTTTTTGTTTTTTTTGTTTTTACGTCTGTCAACAGCGGTCAAACGGAAAGTTCGATTAATTTGAAATTTAGACCATCCACAAGCTTCGATGTGGATTGAATGCATGTGTATAGTTTTGTGCAAAATCGTTCGAAAAGTTAAAAAGTTACACAATACTTACTGAAACATATTTTTCTGTAACAAAATGGCGGCAAAATGTGAGATAGTCTTTTATAAAGATCTTAATAAATCTTAAATAAAGATTTTTCCGAACACGAATAATATGTTCATTTTATGTCGATCTGATAAGTATTGGCAGAGTGACACAAAAGTTACTCGAAAATATTTTTCTGAAACACAGTAATGGCAAAATGTGAAGTGGCTATATTATAGTAAATTTTTCCAGTCACGAATATACTAATGTAAACGCGATCTGATACATATTAGAGGCAGATATAACATTTCTATTGCTGTCAAGAAGTGTTAGTAACGGTGGCGGACCGAGTACCAAACACTATACGAAATGATAAAGTAAATTCTTAGCAACGCACATTACACAGCATTCAACAATGTCGAGAAGTATAATAGCTATGGAAATTAGAAAAATGTTTGCAACGCGCATTCTTGAATTGTTGTTTTTATTAGCTTTGAGAACATTTCGCTAGAATATTCGTAGATATGGACGCGCTCGCTTATCAACGCGTCAAACAGAACGTTTTCCTAGTTCAATAACACAACAAGGGAATGTAATAGATATACATTATTTTATTATCCTAGCTTTTTTGCAAGCTGATTGCAAACGTGCAACCAGTGTTATAACTGTAACAGTTAACATATTCCTTAGTTGAACATTTACACCTCTAGGAATCCATGTAACACAATTGAGTGGCTAAGCTAGTTTCTTCTAGAACCGTTTTTCTTGTATATCTCCTAAACTATTAAGCTAGAGCGAAACGGACGCTTACTTTCTAAAGTTACATTTATGCAGATTTATTTTCAGTGGTGGAGGGGGTGGAGGGGGGGGGGGATGACCCCGTTCCCTCATAGTAAAGAATGGCGCGACTCTGAAGGACGGGAGCTGTCTTTATTCTTATCAATGACACAATCAATGTAATGCTCTTCATCTCGAAACAAAATATGTTTATCGACGTGAGATCATTTGCATTTCCTTTCCATTCATTGTTGACATAAAGAAGCCCCACAATAGTTCTCGGAAGTGTTTTTATTCAAGCGAATGGGATGTTGTCAGAAGCACAGACACATGTCTTGGCTTCCATTCTCACCGAACGAAGAAAACCAATACAAACAAACATCATTTTGTGTTGTCTCTTGAGAGAATGTTATCTGGTAGTTGGGGCGTCAAGTAACGACGGCTCCCGGATTAAGGACATTCGTGAGTCCTGAGGTAACCTAAGAGAGCGTTGACTAGTTCTTTCTATCCTTCGCGATTAGGTTCTCGATTGTGACATTACGCAGTGCATAAGAACCGATTAGTTCTATCCGTTTTCCTGACTGCTATTGCCACAATATTTTAGATATAAAACAATTCCATCCCATCTATATTTGTGGTTAGACTCTTATTTTATATTTTTTTAGCCCTAGGGCCTATCCACAAGTATCAATCACACATATTTGAGAAAACTACAAAGACCATAGAACGTACTGATCGAATGGTTTCCCTTGACTACTCCCGACACAGCCAACCAGTTGCAACTGCTGAATTCAGTACGTACTCATTTATACAGTTACGGTTACGGGTTGATTGATTTATAATTAACACGGGGCTTGATAGACTTAACATATTGGGTGAAATTAATCGTTTGACGGGAAAGCTGAATTGCACCACTGATTTTGTTGCGTCCTGAAGATAATTGGGAGCACCCCTTGCTATGCTCTTGCTGTGTGTCATAGCTGTTGTTGTCATAGCTGTTGTCATAGCTGTCAGCTGTTGTTGCCATAGCGGTCATAGCTGTTGTTGTCATATTTGTTGTCATAGCTGTCATAGCTGTTGTTGTCATAGCTGTTGTCATAGTTGTCATAGCTGTCATAGCAGGCTGCTTGCAATAAGATAATACTAGATTGACGCTCATTCACAATAAACAAATCACATTCACAGAGGTAACAGATTTGAAAGTTTTAGAGCAATTTTGTATTTGAACTATTTCTTGCAGTAAATCTTTCTGATAAGCAGACACGACATTTTACGAAACATAAAGAATGTTTTTAAAAACTCGTGTTTATTAGTATTCAGTAGGGATTTAAAGCCGTAACGACTGGCTTGGATTGTACCAACTTTTACTTAGAACTCTACTGCAGAGTTGTTCTATTTAAAAGTTTAAACCACCAGTTTTGAACCTAAAAACGTCGTTGATAATACTCGTGCTCTCGAGACTTATTTCTATTTATTTCAAATTATTTATCCGGAGTTTTAGGTAGGATTTCAACGAATTCAAAATCTGTGACCTACTTGAAAACTTCTGCGGATGTCAAAAGGTGATAAAATCTAAAAAGTCTGGAGTTTTTCAGAACCCTACACGAGACGAGCGACAATTTGCATAACGGATTACCTCAGAAGAAAAGAACTTGCATAGTAATATGAAACCACAACCCTGAGTTTCACTTCTTCCCTCTAATCTGATTAATAGAACATGAAAACATTGTTACGAAATTTTAAAAAACAAAATCCAGTTCAAAATTATCACAGAAAACGAAATATAGGGAAATGTTAACAGCCTACAGATACACGAATACACGAGGTACTTTGTTTGCTACTTATAATGCTGAAAACACGATAACGTTTGAGCAAATAGCTGCAATTGTTTACAGTATCAGGACGAATCAAAATAACTAATCATGTGTATGGAATATGGATATCAAAACCGTGCGGAATTAAAGAAGCCTCAAGTTAATAATAAATCAAACTCGCCTCAAAACATTGATAAAGTGAATAATGAAACCTTTGTATACATGGTGTCGTAAAGGATAAAAGTAGCATAAAGGTAAACACATAAATCTTTGTATTTTCAAGCGATTGTCCGATTCCAAAAGGTGTTTACAGGCACTCACAACGTCAAACAAGAACACGACGTCAAACATGAACACAACGTCAAACATGAACACAACGTCAAACAAGAACACAACGTCAAACAAGAACACAACGTCAAACAAGAACACAACGTCAAACATGAACACAACGTCAAACATAAACACAACGTCAAAGATGAACACAAAATTTGCCATCAACGAAAAGGCCAAACTCCTACCTCATGTATGGTATATTCGAACCTTCCAATTGTGAGTTGTTGACACGCCACAAGCGACGTATGACAGTGTTGTTATTTCATTAGTAATCTTATAACATTGACCTGTGCCTACCACTAAGACTATATTTTAAACATGGAATTTGTGCAAGCGGGTACAGACATTGAACAAAATACGCAATGTGTTTAGTGTTACGAAATAAAACGAAATAAAAAAAGAAACAAAACACTCCGAGTTTTCTGGTAAGTCAATAGAATTTTTTAAAATAAAAAGCAATTAAATGAAAAAGTCAAAAAATAAAATTGAAAACATTGCAACACGCACTACAAATGAAAAAGCAACCATTGCATCATATGCTGTTTCTCTGTTGATTGCTAAGTCGGGAAAACCTTATAACATAGGAGAGGAGCTAGCATAACGATATGGGCAAAACTTAGAATAATTAGCATAATGCGTTTTTTTTTTAGTTTGGGGGTCCTCGAAGACTGTAGGTTTCTATGTAGGTGGGGGTCCGTGATTCACTTGACTGAGAACCTCTGGCGTAGAATATAGGTCGAAATAACTCAAAAGGAAGACCCGTGACCCCCGTTTTTTATTTCAGTTAAATGAAAAGTACACTTAGAGTAGTGTATGTTGTGAATATTAGCCAAATATCATTATATATTCATTGGTCAGCCCCGCCGTGACGTCACGACTTGTTGCCGTGGTGGTTTTGCAATGTTATTTGTGTGTTTAGTCACAAATATCTCTAAAACGAGTTAAATAACATCGTATTTTTAATGCTTGTTTTAATAATTGTTTAATTATCTACAATGTGATATATAATTTAAACATGTTTTATATTCATTCTGCTATCTGCTATCTGCTATCTGCTTTCTGTAATTGACGACATTATGTCTTGCGACGAAGAAAATGTTGTGTATGGTCATATTTTCCTCTATATGTCCAGCGTACATAAGTTCTATTGATGGTCCAGATTTATTAATGGAAGATATCAGCTAGTTAATAGTTAATTAATGGCATCGTCCTTGGTAGTTACTTAGTAGCGTCGATGAAATGGGACAGAGCTAAATACTGTAACCAGTGCGGATAAAACGAATTTAAAATGTTTATTTTTGGTGTTGCACAAGATGGGGTTAATTTCTTTGAGATGAACTTTCTTTTCACGCGGAGCTGCAGGAGGGAGAGAGGCTATAGAATATCCTAAACTCTCTAGTAGGATGATTTGGGTTAGTGAAAGATGAATGAGCAAGAGGAAGCGAAGAGACTTTGAATATGAAATCCACGTCTCCCTTTCACGGGTAAATCCCATCTTGTTATTATAATATTCTCTGGGGCCGCTTTTGTGTCGAGGACCAGCTGTAGAATAGTACGGGACTCGTATCGAATGACCTGACCAGCTTCCCAAGGTCCTGAGATTGGTAAAAGTCTGATTCACACAAGGGATTCCCAGGATGTTAGTTCAAAAACACCTCACTAAGGGGTGAACCGATACACCCGTTTTTATTCTTCATGTTGTACACTGCAGAGATGTTCACTTAAAACAACGCACACACTACATAGTAATCAGGATACAGTTTCGTTCTCCCGTAGACCAAAGTGACAGGACAGCAAGTCTGATAGGACAAATGTCCCTCAACTAATAAAAGTCAGTGACATATCAAACGACACAGTGCCAACATATTTATTGAAGGCGGCAATTGTCGTGACACGGCAACCGCACAAATGTACAACATTTAATCGATATAAGTTTCTTACTCTGTCTCGTAGGCTAGTGTTATTATGAGCAAAAAAAGCAAAAAGAATACAATTCAGTAAGTTATCATTTAAGGTAAGGTAAGGTAAGGTAGTTTTTATTTTTCACTTTTTAAAATTACATTACAAATTATGTGTATTGGCCCCCAAAGAGACGTGTCTCGCTAGAGGGGGCCTTTAGAATGAGAGTATACACATGACGGATGACTCTAACACATACCGTGTATACTAACATTGTTCTATCAAGAGCCTGAAAACACTGTACTAAACTAGTAATAATATTAATAATCTCGTCTAATATTCCCGTATAGTATGGTTATTGGTTATAATATTCATTCAATCTGTAGGGCTTACCAAAACACAGTGCGCTGTTAATTTGGATTTTCGATTTTACGTTGCAATCTTGAGATATAATTAAAAAATAAAAATTGTCTGCGGTTTTTGACGTAGGGGACCCTTTGCTACAATGTTCGGAGCCAACTCGACAAAGTTAGCGTATTGCGAGTGTACCAGTACTTCCACGGTTATGACATAACGTATTGCGAGTGGACCAGTACTTCCACGGTTATGACATAACGTATTGCGAGTGTACCAGTACTTCCACGGTTATGACATAACGTATTGCG
This sequence comes from Isoperla grammatica, assembly GCA_945910005.1. Classification (NCBI taxonomy): domain Eukaryota; kingdom Metazoa; phylum Arthropoda; class Insecta; order Plecoptera; family Perlodidae; genus Isoperla; species Isoperla grammatica. The sequence continues at coordinate 2,195,430 of OX246745.1, forward strand.
AGTGTACCAGTACTTCCACGGTTATGACATAACGTATTGCGAGTGGACCAGTACTTCCACGGTTATGACATAACGTATTGCGAGTGTACCAGTACTTCCACGGTTATGACATAACGTATTGCGAGTGGACCAGTACTTCCAAGGTTATGACATAACGTATTGCGAGTGTACCAGTACTTCCACGGTTATGACATAACGTATTGCGAGTGGACCAGTACTTCCACGGTTATGACATAACGTATTGCGAGTGGACCAGTACTTCCACGGTTATGACATAACGTATTGCGAGTGTACCAGTACTTCCACGGTTATGACATAACGTATTGCGAGTGGACCAGTACTTCCACGGTTATGACATAACGTATTGCGAGTGTACCAGTACTTCCACGGTTATGACATAACGTATTGCGAGTGGACCAGTACTTCCACGGTTATGACATAACGTATTGCGAGTGGACCAGTACTTCCACGGTTATGACATAACGTATTGCGAGTGTACCAGTACTTCCACGGTTATGACATAACGTATTGCGAGTGGACCAGTACTTCCACGGTTATGACATCGATTCGGTTATATGTAAATAACTTTGCTCCAAGTTCTCGAAGTTAGAAAGTCCAGAATACAAGTTCTGAAAACAGTTCCTTGGTGTATATAAGATAGGGTGAAAACCATAAAGATCTCTAAAGATGTGAGTGTCCCGGTCTCCAGTGAGCACACGAGTAATGCCGGTCCCAGAGGGTTCGCTGCCCTCAGCCCTCAGCCCTCAACCTTCTGCTGATGAGGGTTTACTTGCCAAATGTACTGACGGTGAACATATCTTTACCTAAGCCCCCAAACACGCAATGTAACAGTGAATGGTGGCGCCAAATTGCTACTCTCCCCTACTTTAAAAATAATTTGATTTCGGCTGAGCGTAGCCGTTATGCGCTAATATCTCTGTCAGTTTTAGCTTCCCGACGTTGCAGCTCCTGTGATTGGGAGTCTGTGTATAAAGGTAAAACAATAACACATTTTTCAGTAAAACCAAACACTATCTAACGTGGGCGCATTCATTCTTAGTTAGATGGAAATCCACCATCAAATTGTTAACTTGAATTCTTCATTAATGATAGTTTGTAGAATATACTACTTTTCATAATTGACTCTTGGCGGTCTTCTCAGTAATGATGATATTGATAATGATGTAGCAGTATCAGTCACAACGTGTGGCTCAATGATGATATTGATAATGATGTAACAGTATCAGTCACAACGTGTGGCTCAATGATGATATTGATAATGATGTAGCAGTATCAGTCACAACGTGTGGCTTAAGGATCATATTGATAATGATGTAACAACGTGTGGCTCAATGATAATAATTGATAATGATGTAGCAGTATCAGTCACAACGTGTGGCTTAAGGATCATATTGATAATGATGTAGCAGTATCAGTCACAACGTGTGGCTCAATGATGATATTGATAATGATGTAACAGTATCAGTCACAACGTGTGGCTCAATGATGATATTGATAATGATGTAACAGTATCAGTCACAACGTGTGGCTCAATGATGATATTGATAATGATGTAACAGTAACAGTCACAACGTGTGGCTTAATGATGATATTGATAATGATGTAACAACGTGTGGCTCAATGATGATATTGATAATGATGTAACAGTAACAGTCACAACGTGTGGCTTAAGGATCATATTGATAATGATGTAGCAGTATCAGTCACAACGTGTGGCTTAATGATGATATTGATAATGATGTAACAACGTGTGGCTTAATGATGATATTGATAATGATGTAACAACGTGTGGCTCAATGATGATATTGATAATGATGTAACAGTAACAGTCACAACGTGTGGCTCAATGATGATATTGATAATGATGTAGCAGTATCAGTCACAACGTGTGGCTTAATGATGATATTGATAATGATGTAACAACGTGTGGCTTAATGATGATATTGATAATGATGTAGCAGTATCAGTCACAACGTGTGGCTTAATGATGATATTGATAATGATGTAACAACGTGTGGCTCAATGATGATATTGATAATGATGTAACAGTAACAGTCACAACGTGTGGCTCAATGATGATATTGATAATGATGTAACAGTATCAGTCACAACGTGTGGCTTAATGATGATATTGATAATGATGTAACAACGTGTGGCTCAATGATGATATTGATAATGATGTAACAGTAACAGTCACAACGTATGGCTTAATGATGATATTGATAATGATGTAGCAGTATCAGTCACAACGTGTGGCTTAATTATGATATTGATAATGATGTAGCATTATCAGTCACAACGTATGGCTTAATGATGATATTGATAATGATGTAGCAGTATCAGTCACAACGTGTGGCTTAATGATGATATTGATAATGATGTAGCAGTATCAGTCACAACGTATGGCTTAATGATGATATTGATAATGATGTAGCAGTATCAGTCACAACGTATGGCTTAATGATGATATTGATAATGATGTAGCAGTATCAGTCACAACGTATGGCTTAGTTATGATATTGATAATGATGTAGCAGTATCAGTCACAACGTGTGGCTTAGTTATGATATTGATAATGATGTAGCAGTATCAGTCACAACGTGTGGCTTAATGATGATATTGATAATGATGTAACAACGTGTGGCTCAATGATGATATTGATAATGATGTAACAGTAACAGTCACAACGTGTGGCTCAATGATGATATTGATAATGATGTAACAGTATCAGTCACAACGTGTGGCTTAATGATGATATTGATAATGATGTAACAACGTGTGGCTCAATGATGATATTGATAATGATGTAACAGTAACAGTCACAACGTATGGCTTAATGATGATATTGATAATGATGTAGCAGTATCAGTCACAACGTGTGGCTTAATTATGATATTGATAATGATGTAGCATTATCAGTCACAACGTATGGCTTAATGATGATATTGATAATGATGTAGCAGTATCAGTCACAACGTGTGGCTTAATGATGATATTGATAATGATGTAGCAGTATCAGTCACAACGTATGGCTTAATGATGATATTGATAATGATGTAGCAGTATCAGTCACAACGTATGGCTTAATGATGATATTGATAATGATGTAGCAGTATCAGTCACAACGTATGGCTTAGTTATGATATTGATAATGATGTAGCAGTATCAGTCACAACGTGTGGCTTAGTTATGATATTGATAATGATGTAGCAGTATCAGTCACAACGTGTGGCTTAGTTATGATATTGATAATGAAATGATGTAGCAGTATCAGTCACAACGTGTGGCTTAGTTATGATATTGATAATGATGTAGCAGTATCAGTCACAACGTGTGGCTTAGTTATGATATTGATAATGAAATGATGTAGCATTATCAGTCACAACGTGTGACTTAGACTGCATCACGTGATACAACTCGCGCGCACGGCCTGTAAAATAGTAGTAGTGCAAGGGACGGTTAGATTATTCGGAGGGTTTTTCGCTATTTACGCGGTTATTATTTATTGTCCGCCGTGGCTTCGCTCACGCGGATTTCATAATTTTGTACAATATTTATGGTAGGCTAGTAGATATATGTGTTCCAGAAAAGAACCACCACCCCCCGTTTTATCTCCTTAGGGACACAATTTCTAAAAATCCTTCCTTAGTGGGTGGTTTCATAATAAGTGCAATGTACCTTCCAAATATTAAGTATCTAAGTTGAAAGTTTTGAGCTGGGCGTTGATGAGTCAGTCAGTCAGTCAATCAGTCAGTCAGTCAGTCAGTCAGTCAGTCAGTCAGTCAGTCAGTCAGTCAGTCAGTCAGTCAGTCAGTCAGTCAGTCAGTCAGTCAGTCAGTCAGTCAGTCAGTCAGTCAGTCAGTCAGTCAGTCAGTCAGTCAGTCAGTCAGTCAGTCAGTCAGTCAGTCAGTAAGTCAGTCAGTCAGTCAGTCAGTCAGTCAGTCAGTCAGTCAGTCAGTCAGTCAGTCAGTCAGTTACTTGCGATGATGATGATATGAGCTTAAATTCATCATAGAAGATAACAGCGTGATTTCTCTATATTTACATATTTTTCATATTTAGATTCCACATTTACACAAAAATGTTCAGAAAATCAAGAATGTATTCCCGGTTGCCGGTACGGGTGCGGATAACATTTTTCCCACCTTCGCAGGCCACGACTAATGAAGAATGTGGATTGCGGGGTCTTCACGATACACATTTCAACGTAAATTGTGTTCTAATCGTGAAAGAAAGATTTTTAAAATCTTGAAATGAAACCCGCAAAGGTCAGATAGGAGTGTCCGGCTTATGTGCGCGGTCTCCTCTTGAATACACAAGTGTAATGATCTAGAGAAAATTAAGTTTGACCCAAAACTAAATTGTAACATTATGTTTTATGGGTATCATTTTCTTTGTAAAAATGAGCTCTATAACATGTCCAAAGTCTGCTAAAACCTGAATAGGGTAAGGTTAAGAAAATTATCTTTTAAGGGGCTCTTTATAATAAAAAAATGAAAAAAAAACGAATATTAATCGATCAACCTGAAATTTTGTACACACATACATCAAACACTTAAGTATTACGTAGTACATTTTCAAAAAACATTTGCCCCGTTTTCGATCATTTTTTTAAACCATTCTCTTTGTTTAGTATAATTTTATGGTACATTTTTAGTACATCTTCATGTTTATTCTTTGCAATATATTATATCTTCATGTTTATTCTTTGCAATATATTATAGTCCTTACATCGCTCTCAAGGCTAGTCCTTACATCGCTCTCAAGGCAAGTCCCTACATCGCTCTCAAGGCTAGTCCCTACATCGCTCTCAAGGCTAGTCCTTACATCGCCCTCAAGGCTAGTCCTTACATCGCTCTCAAGGCTAGTCCCTACATCGCTCTCAAGGCTAGTCCCTACATCGCTCTCAAGGCTAGTCCCTACATCGCTCTCAAGGCTAGTCCCTACATCGCTCTCAAGGCTAGTCCTTACATCGCTCTCAAGGCAAGTCCCTACATCGCTCTCAAGGCTAGTCCCTACATCGCTCTCAAGGCTAGTCCTTACATCGCCCTCAAGGCTAGTCCTTACATCGCTCTCAAGGCTAGTCCCTACATCGCTCTCAAGGCTAGTCCCTACATCGCTCTCAAGGCTAGTCCCTACATCGCTCTCAAGGCTAGTCCCTAAATCGCTCTCAAGGCTAATCCCTACATCGCTCTCAAGGCTAGTCCCAACATCGCTCTCAAGGCTAGTCCCTACATCGCTCTCAAGGCTAGTCCCAACATCGCTCTCAAGGCTAGTCCCTACATCGCTCTCAAGGCTAGTCCCTGCATCGCTCTCAAGGCTAGTCCCTACATCGCTCTCAAGGCTAGTCCCTACATCGCTCTCAAGGCTAGTCCCTGCATCGCTCTCAAGGCAAGTCCCTACATCGCTCTCAAGGGTAGTCCCTACATCGCTCTCAAGGCTAGTCCCAACATCGCTCTCAAGGCTAGTCCCTACATCGCTCTCAAGGCTAGTCCCTAAATCGCTCTCAAGGCTAGTCCCTGCATCGCTCTCAAGGCTAGTCCTTACATCGCTCTCAAGTCCCTGCATCGCTCTCAAGGCTAGTCCCAACATCGCTTTCAAGGCTAGTCCCTAAATCGCTCTCAAGGCTAGTCCCTGCATCGCTCTCAAGGCTAGTCCTTACATCGCTCTCAAGTCCCTGCATCGCTCTCAAGGCTAGTCCCCAACATCGCTCTCAAGGCTAGTCCCTAAATCGCTCTCAAGGCTAGTCCCTGCATCGCACTCAAGGCTAGTCCTTACATCGCTCTCAAGTCCCTGCATCGCTCTCAAGGCTAGTCCCAACATCGCTCTTTACGTACAATAAATCTCAACAAGGGTTTTAAGTGTTAAGAGAAAGACATCCACCGATATTAATACAACGCGAAGTTAGCGTTTTCTTGGTCAGATCTCAAGAACGACCCACAACATTGAAAACGCGACCAATACAAGTTATGTGGATTCGTAAGAACTGAATACGGCATGAAAAAGATCTTGTTAGTTTGCAGTAATTATAATTTGTAATAGTTAGTTAAATATTGAATGAAGTTAATCAAAAGTGACACCTTTATATACTAAAACTAACAATTATTTATCCTTAAGTACTAATTTCTTATGAATACCAACTACTCGTATTTGGCACTTTCGATGTAATGTAGCGTTCTTGAGATGTGAGTATGACCAAAAAACAAATATTTCACGCGATTTCTGTAACAAATAAATTTAATTTATCGTTCTAATAGTAATAGTGACACCAGCCCAGCATGTTGTTGTTTGCATGCTAGAGGAGGAAGAAGAAGAAGAAGAAGAAGAAGAAGAAGAAGAAGAAGAAGAAGAAGAAGAAGAAGAAGAAGAAGAAGAAGAAGAAGAAGAAGAAGAAGAAGAAGAAGAAGAAGAAGAAGAAGAAGAAGAAGAAGAAGAAGAAGAAGAAGAAGAAGAAGAAGAAGAAGAAGAAGAAGAAGAAGAAGAAGAAGAAGAAGAAGAAGAAGAAGAAGAAGAAGAAGAAGAAGAAGAAGAAGAAGAAGAAGAAGAAGAAGAAGAAGAAGAAGAAGAAGAAGAAGAAGAAGAAGAAGAAGAAGAAGAAGAAGAAGAAGAAGAAGAAGAAGAAGAAGAAGAAGAAGAAGAAGAAGAGATAACTGGCATACCTGACATCGTGCGGCATTGGCAGGGTGGCTCCGCGATCCAGAAGAATCTTAATGATCTCGTAGTTGTCACGGTGAGCGGCTAAGATCACAGGCGTGATATCAGGCGTGAAGGTCGCGGTGTCCGGGGGCAATGCCTCCCAACTCTGAAACAACATCCAACACCATCATTTCTCTACTTCGGTCTCAAAGAAGAGCAAGATATTATGCATTTTTGCTTCAGAAAATTGAATAAAACATACCCAAATGTTCAATGTGATGATAAGAAAAATAGGCCCTACGTGGCGTGGCGCCCTATTATATAGATAATAATAATCGACTTCCATCATTCGACCTGTTTCCGGCGAGTCACATAAAGGCTATGGCACATCCAGCTATTGACAACAGCTGGACTCTGCGGTGAGTGGCGCAAGAAAACACCCCTTTATGGTTGAGACCACAATTACGCGTTATAACTTATAAGGTTTATTACTTTCTTTTCTATCAGTTTGAAACTTCCCGATCAATCATTTCCTAATAGAAGCGCAGAGATCCAGGCTACTGCATCCCCAATTCTCCTTTACCCCGATCCATCCAATTCATATGAAGGAAATGAACATGTTCCCATCAACGTAGCTTATTATCAAGAAATTGATTACACTGAAAGTACTATGTATAATATTTTAACATATAAAGCGGTGGTTACATATTGTTTTCAATTGAGTAGAATTCATTTAACGTACAAGAACAACTACAAATTGCGTACCTTAGGCCGATAAGAGTTAAGAAGGTGTTTCACTTCGGCAAACGGTGACTTCAGAGCCGTCATATAAACGAAGCCCATAATAAAATGTTCTAAAATTATTCTATTAAGAAGCAATAAAATTGTTTACCGTTTTGGTATTGATTATGAGTGAATTATATTTTCAATTAAATAACAAAAACATTTGAGTTTGCCTATATACCCTAAACCTGTCATCTTGATGTGATTGGATATCTAACTATGATGCAATGCCATATTTTTGAAGCTAAATTGCATACTAAGATTTTCTAGAATAAATAGTAAAACTATGTTTGTAATAATATCTTTACGAATGGAAAATAAAAATGATGAACCTTCCGTTCCACGCATCGCGTGTTCATGCAGAGTTCACTACATGGAGGCCAACATTGCGGCAGAGTAGCACTGAGTGCCGAGGTGCCGGCGAAGACAAACTTTCTACACTTTCTAAATTGCCCTAGGAAGGATACAAGAGATTGAAGCGTTCGTTAGTTAAAGCAGTTTGAACGAGCGTAGTTTGTTCAGACTCACGTGTAGCTCTCCGTACTTGTGGATTGTTTCTTCGTGATCCAGGAGCACCTCCACCGCCTCGACGAACTCCTCACTGATCGCGTGGAGGAGCGCATCCTTAGTCTCCACCTTGTACTCAATGAGAAGCTCCACCATCTCTAGATTCTCATTGTCTATCGCCATCAGCAGCGCAGACCGGCCCAAAGGATCCACGCAGTTGATGTTGATGTACTCAGTCTCCTGCGCCCGCTGAAGCATGCTGTCAACACACATGTATGTATTAGCAGCGCGGACCACGCAGTTGATCCTGCGCCCGCTGAAGCATGCTGTCAACACACATGTATGTATTAGCAGCGCGGACCACGCAGTTGATCCTGCGCCCGCTGAAGCATGCTGTCAACACACATGTATGTATTAGCAGCGCGGACCACGCAGTTGATCCTGCGCCCGCTGAAGCATGCTGTCAACACACATGTATGTATTAGCAGCGCGGACCACGCAGTTGATCCTGCGCCCGCTGAAGCATGCTGTCAACACACATGTATGTATTAGCAGCGCGGACCACGCAGTTGATCCTGCGCCCGCTGAAGCATGCTGTCAACACACATCAAGCTTCTTTACTAGGCACAATCATTTGGATTTCAAATTTAGTATTTAAAACAAGGTTTCATACGTGTCTTGCTAATTTCAAAATTCGTAGAACATCTCGAGGTATATGTCCAGAATGTTTGCACTTACCACAAATTCCTTTTTTAATTTATTACTGAGAAGGTAATGAAAAACTGTGACCGAGAGTGCTATAATATATCTTCCTTATCACGTATTATCCGGCAGCTCCCACAAATAGGTGGTTTACCAATGATGAAGTGATGTCGACAATTGGCCGAGAAACATTTGGGGTGATGAAGTTAGATGTTAAATCAGGAAATGGCTGAAAGCAGAATGGTTTTTGATTGGAGCAGTCACATGAAAATAATGGACCCGAACATAGCTTGAAATACTATTAGGAAATGCGAGACGGAGCAATATGGAGCACACATAAACGGCAGCGCAGACGAAAGGACTGGACGTAGCTGTGGTGTGGGGGATTGAACTAAGAGGGCGCTTGGCTAGTGGATGTGCCAACAACAGAGCTCAGAGCTAGTTGGAGTTTGCCACTCTCCAAACAAGTCGATCGATACAATCGGTATTTGATACACATAGAATACGCAGCTATTAAATGGTTCACAAGCCTTAAAATTGTAACCATATCAGAAACTTTTAATACACAACTTTCCACGAACTATTTGTTTTATTTATGGATTATCTTGTTGCGTGTTGCTCGAACTAACATCTCTGTAAGCATTGATGTCGAAGCTCCGCTGGAATTAGTTAGCCATGTGGGTGGACATGGGGGGGGGGGGAGAGGGGGGGGGGGGCGCACACTACTTTTGATCAATAGGAACATTATCCCTGAATTTCATAAATTAACAATATAAGCATATACAACTATGATTCTTTGTTTATTTTCTATAAAAATAGACATTGAATATTCCTTTGAGACATATTCAGACTACTCAATGCGAAAATCAGTTAGAAGTACAGGTGTTAGTGTTACCGTCAATGCCAGAAGGAAATGCTTAACTCTAATTCATTTATTAACATATGTTAGTTTTTGTTTATGCCAAATTGTTCTTCTTAGAATTGAGGTGGATGTGCCAACTATGAGTAAAATTGAGTTTACATCTGAGGACTTTTTGTTCTACAGCCCAAATTTATGAAAAAAGTTAGATCCACGGCGAGAAAGTGGGATATTTAATGGATGACATTTTCCAACATTTCATTGTTTTTATTGTTACAAAATAAATTATAATTCCTGCAAAAGACTTCCAATTTCCACTAAAAATATCAGATAACGGTAATATAATAATAAGCCATCATTTTAAATGCTGTTGCAAGTGTTGTGAGTCGTGTTTTCCACGAGAAAATGAGAAGGGGTTTGTAAATGAATGTTACGACGAACAGACAATTGAAATAGGAAAATTCAGCCCAAGCAGAGAGCTTCTCAAAAGATTAATTATCGTGTTTATAACTTTTCCACGTAAAGTTTATCAGTATTTGATGTTCCATCACTTCTCTTAGTTCCCTGCAACAAATCCTTGCCGTAGCTTGAGGGATCGAGGGGCCAGTTAACTCACCGCCTTGTCGAAGCCACGTCTCCCCTCTCCACTGCCAAGAGGAACTTCTAATCGAGGGGCCAGCTAACTCACCGCCTTGTCGAAGCCACGTCTCCCCTCTCCACTGCCAAGAGGAACTTCTAATCGAGGGGCCAGCTAACTCACCGCCTTGTCGAAGCCACGTCTCCCCTCTCCACTGCCAAGAGGAACTTCTAATCGAGGGGCCAGCTAACTCACCGCCTTGTCGAAGCCACGTCTCCCCTCTCCACTGCCAAGAGGAACTTCTAATCGAGGGGCCAGCTAACTCACCGCCTTGTCGAAGCCACGTCTCCCCTCTCCACTGCCAAGAGGAACTTCTAATCGAGGGGCCAGCTAACTCACCGCCTTGTCGAAGCCACGTCTCCCCTCTCCACTGCCAAGAGGAACTTCTAATCGAGGGGCCAGCTAACTCACCGCCTTGTCGAAGCCACGTCTCCCCTCTCCACTGCCAAGAGGAACTTCTTCTCATCCAATGATAGCTGAGCCATCTCTTGGTGAGGCCGAATCACATTTTCCTCCTCCATCATCCCGTGTATGCTATGTCTCTGAAACAAACAACATTTGGCAACACTGTAATTCACTTGCTCGTAAAGAGAACATCAATGGCTTGTTCATATATACGATTATAGCTCATAGGTCTAGATAATGGAGACATGGAACTGTTGTTTTATAAAATTAACAAATCAATTTTACGAAATCGAATTTTTACTAATATATCAAACACGAAGGATATAACAAAATATGTTTTCGTCCGCAAGAATGGTAAAATGACAGAATGGTAAGAATGGCAAGTGACACCTCGTAAGGTCGTCATAAGGGGAGCTCATTAACTGGGCTGGCAGATCGCTAAGAGCGTCGGAATGAAAGGAAGCGAGCCAGACGAAAAAGGGCAAAAATTATTGATGGTGATTAAGACAAGCACGAGACCCGCCTCAACCGCGGTGAAGAGGAAATAGGCTAAAAGTAGGGTTCGTTGTGCACAATACTTGACAATCTGAAGAAAGATGAGAGAAACTTATTTCCATACCTTCCTATGTCAATATCATTTGATGAATTACTCGATGACATAAAATGTTAGCTCATGGCAAGACACAGTTGAAAAACATATAAACTTCTACTAACGCATTTGAAAAATTGAATGTTACATGATGGTATTTGTAAAGTGGTGCTTTAGCAAAATAGAAGGTTTTGATCCAATTATTTGAGTCCTGGCTGAGTGCCCTTCAGAAATACATTGACCAAGTACGCGTTGCTGACTAATGAAAGACCCTTGTACTGCTGTACACAAATAGCCTAGTTAGCCTCGTGAGGAGAACGGTACCGGTACACGCCATGTTCCCTTGCCTCATCCTATACACAAATAGCCTAGTTAGCCTCGTGAGGAGAACGGTTCCGGTACACGCCATGTTCCCTTGCCTCATCCTATACACAATTAGCGTAGTTAGCCTCGTGAGGAGAAAGGTACCGGTACACGCCATGTTCCCTTGCCTCATCCTATACACAATTAGCGTAGTTAGCCTCGTGAGGAGAAAGGTACCGGTACACGCCATGTTCCCTTGCCTCATGCTATACATTAGCGTAGTAAGCCTCGTGAGGAGAAAGGTACCGGTACACGCCATGTTCCCTTGCCTCATCCTATACACAATTAGCGTAGTAAGCCTCGTGAGGAGAAAGGTACCGGTACACGCCATGTTCCCTTGCCTCATCCTATACACAAATAGCCTAGTTAGCCTCGTGAGGAGAACGGTTCCGGTACACGCCATGTTCCCTTGCCTCATCCTATACACAATTAGCCTAGTAAGCCTCGTGAGGAGAAAGGTACCGGTACACGCCATGTTCCCTTGCCTCATCCTATACACAATTAGCGTAGTTAGCATCGTGAGGAGAAAGGTACCGGTACACGCCATGTTTTCTTGCCTCATCCTTTACACAAGTAGCCTAGTTAGCCTCGTGAGGAGAACGGTACCGGTACACGCCATGTTCCCTTGCCTCATCCTATACACAATTAGCGTAGTATGCCTCGTGAGGAGAACGGTACCGGTACACGCCATGTTCCCCTGCCTCATCCTATACACAATTAGCCTAGTTAGCCTCGTGAGGAGAAAGGTACCGGTACACGCCATGTTCCCTTGCCTCATCCTATACACAATAAGCCTAGTTAGCCTCGTGAGGAGAAAGGTACCGGTACACGCCATGTTCCCCTGCCTCATCCTATACACAATTAGCCTAGTTAGCCTCGTGAGGAGAAAGGTACCGGTACACGCCATGTTCCCTTGCCTCATCCTATACACAATAAGCCTAGTTAGCCTCGTGAGGAGAACGGTTCCGGTACACGCCATGTTCCCTTGCCTCATCCTATACACAATTAGCCTAGTTAGCCTCGTGAGGAGAAAAGTACCGGTACACGCCATGTTCCCTTGCCTCATCCTATACACAATTAGCCTAGTTAGCTTCGTGAGGAGAAAGGTACCGGTACACGCCATGTTCCCTTGCCTCATCCTATACACAATTAGCGTAGTTAGCCTCGTGAGGAGAACGGTTCCGGTACACGCCATGTTCTCTTGCCTTATCCTATACACAATTAGCCTAGTAAGCCTCGTGAGGAGAAAGGTACCGGTACACGCCATGTTTTCTTGCCTTATCCTTTACACAAGTAGCCTAGTTATCCTCGTGAGGAGAAAGGTACCGGTACACGCCATGTTCCCTTGCCTCATCCTATACACAATTAGCCTAGTTGGCCACGTGAGGAGAAAGGTACCGGCCATGTTCCCTTGCCTCATCCTATACACAATTAGCGTAGTAAGCCTCGTGAGGAGAACGGTACCGGTACACGCTATGTTCCCTTGCCTCATCCTTTACACAAGTAGCCTAGTTTGCCTCGTGAGGAGAAAGGTACCGGTACACGCCATGTTCCCTTGCCTCATCCTATACACAATTAGCGTAGTAAGCCTCGTGAGGAGAAAGGTACCGGTACACGCCATGTTCCCTTGCCTCATCCTATACACAATTAGCCTAGTAAGCCTCGTGAGGAGAACGGTACCGGTACACGCCATGTTCCCTTGGCTCATCCTATACACAATTAGCCTAGTAAGCTTCGTGAGGAGAAAGGTACCGCTACACGCCATGTTCCCTTGCCTCATCCTATACACAATTAGCGTAGTAAGCCTCGTGAGGAGAAAGGTACCGGTACACGCCATGTTCCCTTGCCTAATCCTTTACACAAGTAGCCTAGTTAGCCTCGTGAGGAGAACGGTACCGGTACACGCCATGTTCCCTTGCCTCATCCTATACACAATTAGCCTAGTTAGCCTCGTTAGGAGAAAGGTACCGGTACACGCCATGTTCCCTTGCCTCATCCTATACACAATTAGCCTAGTAAGCCTCGTGAGGAGAACGGTACCGGTACACGCCATGTTTTCTTGCCTCATCCTATACACAATTAGCCTAGTAAGCCTCGTGAGGAGAACGGTACCGGTACACGCCATGTTCCCTTGCCTCATCCTATACACAATTAGCCTAGTAAGCACGGTGAGGAGAACGGTACCGGTACACGCCATGTTCCCTTGCCTCATCCTATACACAATTAGCCTAGTTAGCCTCGTGAGGAGAACGGTACCGGTACACGCCATGTTCCCTTGCCTCATCCTATACACAATTAGCCTAGTAAGCCTCGTGAGGAGAACGGTACCGGTACACGCCATGTTCCCTTGCCTCATCCTATACACAATTAGCCTAGTAAGCCTCGTTAGGAGAACGGTACCGGTACACGCCATGTTCCCTTGCCTCATCCTATACACAATTTGCGTAGTTAGCCTCGTGAGGAGAACGGTACCGGTACACGCCATGTTCCCTTGCCTCATCCTATACACAATTAGCGTAGTTAGCCTCGTGAGGAGAACGGTACCGGTACACGCCATGTTCTCTTGCCTCATCCTATACACAATTAGCGTAGTTAGCCTCGTGAGGAGAAAGGTACCGGCCATGTTCCCTTGCCTCATCCTATACACAATTAGCGTAGTAAGCCTCGTGAGGAGAAAGGTACCGGTACACGCCATGTTCCCTTGCCTCATCCTATACACAATTAGCGTTGTTAGCCTCGTGAGGAGAACGGTACCGGTACACGCCATGTTCCCCTGCCTCATCCTATACACAATTAGCCTAGTTAGCCTCGTAAGGAGAAAGGTACCGGTACACGCCATGTTCCCTTGCCTCATCTTTTACACAATTAGCGTAGTTAGCCTCGTGAGGAGAAAGTAACCGGTACACGCCATGTTCCCTTGCCTCATCTTTTACACAATTAGCGTAGTTAGCCTCGTGAGGAGAAAGGTACCGGTACACGCCATGTTCCCTTGCCTCATCCTATACACAATTAGCGTAGTTAGCCTCGTGAGGAGAACGGTACCGGTACATGCCATGTTCCCTTGCCTCATCCTATACACAATTAGCCTAGTTAGCCTCGTGAGGAGAACGGTACCGGTACATGCGATGTTCCCTTGCCTCATCCTATACACAATTAGCGTAGTTAGCCTCGTGAGGAGAACGGTACCGGTACACGCCATGTTCCCTTGCCTCATCCTATACACAATTTGCGTAGTTAGCCTCGTGAGGAGAACGGTACCGGTACACGCCATGTTCCCTTGCCTCATCCTATACACAATTAGCCTAGTTAGCCTCGTGAGGAGAACGGTACCGGTACACGCTATGTTCCCTTGCCTCATCCTATACACAATTAGCCTAGTAAGCCTCGTGAGGAGAAAGGTACCGGTACACGCCATGTTCCCTTGCCTCATCCTATACACAATTAGCGTAGTTAGCCTCGTGAGGAGACCGGTACCGGTACACGCCATGTTCCCTTGCCTCATCCTATACACAATTAGCGTAGTTAGCCTCGTGAGGAGAAAGGTACCGGTACACGCCATGTTCCCTTGCCTCATCCTATACATAATTAGCGTAGTTAGCCTCGTGAGGAGAACGGTACCGGTACACGCCATGTTCCCTTGCCTCATCCTATACACAATTAGCGTAGTTAGCCTCGTGAGGAGAAAGGTACCGGTACACGCCATGTTCCCTTGCCTCATCCTATACACAATTAGTCTAGTTAGCCTCGTGAGGAGAACGGTACCGGTACACGCTATGTTCCCTTGCCTCATCCTATACACAATTAGCGTAGTTAGCCTCGTGAGGAGAACGGTACCGGTACACGCCATGTTCCCTTGCCTCATCCTATACACAATTAGCCTAGTTAGCCTCGTGAGGAGAACGGTACCGGTACACGCCATGTTCCCTTGCCTCATCCTATACACAATTAGCCTAGTTAGCCTCGTGAGGAGAAAGGTACCGGTACACGCCATGTTCCCTTGCCTCATCCTATACACAATTAGCCTAGTTAGCCTCGTGAGGAGAACGGTACCGGTACACGCCATGTTCCCTTGCCTCATCCTATACACAATTAGCCTAGTTAGCCTCGTGAGGAGAAAGGTACCGGTACACGCCATGTTCCCTTGCCTCATCCTTTACACAATTAGCCTAACGTTATTCAGGGGGGCAAACATCACATTAAAGGTCTGCTGAAGTCAGAGCGCAAAACGCTTGAGAACTTCAGGTTTGCTGTTCTTATCTTTAAACGAATTTTAAAACTAAATTGTGTGTAGATACACCATAAATATTACCAGGCTCTACAGATCACGAAAAAGATATATGAAACATTCATTACATTGTGATTAATCCAAACGTGATTAATATTTTAAAATATATTTTTTTCATTATCTCTTATTTCACAAAGTATGTTAATGACTGGACAATAAGGCCCCCCCCCTCCCCCCACTCCCTTGGTCTTTGGGTCCCTATTACAACCTCAAAGTCCTGGTGTTTAGAGGGTTTGAAATGTTTATGATTCTGTGAGTAACCGGTGACGTTTGCACGACATAAATAGGGACCGTCGAACCTTATTCAAAACAGGATAATGAGAAAAAGAGGGTCGAACAAAAAACAAAAGATTCACACCTGTCAACTTTTAATGATATTCGAACCCTTCAATCTTTAAAATGGGATAAGTGGATTTCGATCAAATTTTATATTTTGTGAACATTACATTGGCCCAGTTACTCCGCCGTGTTCGCCTGGGCTCCGCCAGCTGAGTAGAGAGTACCTGAGTACCTGAGTACCTGAGCGGCGCCCAGCAGTGCCTAGGCACGCATTTCAGTGGGCTGCAACTTGTATTCCCACACCGGTAATCTTGAAGGTGGAAGTTTTCCTAAAGTTTTCTTCCTTCATAAAAACCAACCAAATGTGCTGGGCTTGCCGCCTTAAAACAGTCCCTTTACAACAGTTCACATCCCTTATTTACAAACCCCCTTAAGGTAGAGAAATACTTCCATTATTATAACTTAGTAGAACAATCAAGCGACCTTGTGGTATCGCTCGAACACGCGTTACGCGTCCAACCTCTCTTGTTGCCAACGTCATCGCTCGAACACGCGTTACGCGTCCAACCTCTCTTGTTGCCAACGTCATCGCTCGAACACGCGTTACGCGTCCAACCTCTCTTGTTGCCAACGTCATCGCTCGAACACGCGTTACGCGTCCAACCTCTCTTGTTGCCAACGTCATCGCTCGAACACGCGCTATGCGTCCAACCTCTCTTGTTGCCAACGTCATCGCTCGAACACGCGTTATGCGTCCAACCTCTCTTGTTG
The DNA here is from genome assembly GCA_945910005.1 of Isoperla grammatica. Classification (NCBI taxonomy): domain Eukaryota; kingdom Metazoa; phylum Arthropoda; class Insecta; order Plecoptera; family Perlodidae; genus Isoperla; species Isoperla grammatica. The sequence continues at coordinate 2,212,267 of OX246745.1, forward strand.
CCAACGTCATCGCTCGAACACGCGTTACGCGTCCAACCTCGCTTGTTGCCAACGTCATCGCTTTTACACGCGTTACGCGTCCAACCTCGCTTGTTGCCAACGTCATCGCTTTTACACGCGTTACGCGTCCAACCTCGCTTGTTGCCAACGTCATCGCTCGAACACGCGTTACGCGTCCAACCTCTCTTGTTGCCAACGTCATCGCTCGAACACGCGTTACGCGTCCAACCTCTCTTGTTGCCAACGTCATCGCTCGAACACGCGTTACGCGTCCAACCTCTCTTGTTGCCAACGTCATCGCTCGAACACGCGTTACGCGTCCAACCTCTCTTGTTGCCAACGTCATCGCTCGAACACGCGCTATGCGTCCAACCTCTCTTGTTGCCAACGTCATCGCTCGAACACGCGCTATGCGTCCAACCTCTCTTGTTGCCAACGTCATCGCTCGAACACGCGCTATGCGTCCAACCTCTCTTGTTGCCAACGTCATCGCTCGAACACGCGTTATGCGTCCAACCTCGCTTGTTGCCAACGTCATCGCTCGAACACGCGCTATGCGTCCAACCTCTCTTGTTGCCAACGTCATCGCTCGAACACGCGCTATGCGTCCAACCTCTCTTGTTGCCAACGTCATCGCTCGAACACGCGTTACGCGTCCAACCTCTCTTGTTGCCAACGTCATCGCTCGAACACGCGCTATGCGTCCAACCTCTCTTGTTGCCAACGTCATCGCTCGAACACGCGTTACGCGTCCAACCTCTCTTGTTGCCAACGTCATCGCTCGAACACGCGCTATGCGTCCAACCTCTCTTGTTGCCAACGTCAGCGATATACAAAGCAAGAAATGAGATTACCACTAAAAATAAAAAGTTCTCAATTCCCACTTAAATCCCACCCAACATATGATGTAAGTGGCTGGAGGCAGCTTGCCATCACGCCTCCATTGTTCCAATAACGATCTAGGTTTGTACTCGACGAGATAACAACAGACACAGGCATAATAAATAGGTCCTACGATAATTTGTCATCCTGTAATAAATCTGCCAAAGTATAACATTATGTAACTTTACTGCTGTGTATTGAGTTGAGATGCTTACTTGGTCGATAAAACGGATTCAATTCCCTTTCGTAATCGTGGCTTATTGAATCAAGTTCCTTTTGAGAAGAAGGTCTTTCAAGTATATTACACTAGAAGCGTGTGTGGCTACCACTTGTCAGCGTAGCGGCCAGCTAGACTGTGTTGCTCAAGTACTGCTTAAATAGCTCTTATAGCTGTAGAAGCAGCACTGATTGGAGACAATGGTTTGCAGAGTTATGATATTTTCTTTTACATTTTCTTCATGGTCCATTTTGGATCATAACGAGTGCGTGTCCACATCGTACTCCATGAACAGTTATTACTCTTGTTGGTGTTTTCTTATCATTATTATTACGATTTTTATTAAAAGAAGTATAGAATTATCACGTTCAATACCTGGCATTATTTATCTGATATTGTTAGATAGCGAGAACCTACCGTGACATCCATCCAATTCCGTCGGCTCGGCCTCGAACCCACGGACTCCAAAGTCGACGGACCCGTAGAAGTACTGGGGCGTAGCTCTAGGGGTGGTTCTCACATCATAGGAATCGGGACATACCAATTCAGGCAGTTTAGGTCTTAGATTGACAAGACTTTGGTTCAAACAATAGAGGAACCGCAATTTATTAGAATACACATTTATCCTACGTGGCTGAGTTATGGCGAATCTGTCTATGGGCATTCCAGGTCTGATGGACTTAACCTTCCTATCCAGAGGGTAGCTGTAGTAACCTCTATACCTTGGCTTCTCGGTGGCTGACTCCGACCCCGTGTTGTGGTTTGGCTCCGTCGTCCAGGTCCACGATCGGCCTCCATGTCCTTCCCTCTGGGTCTTCCGTCGTTCCTTCCACCGCTCCACCTTGGCACAGGTCTACCTCCTCTTCCGTTCCATGGTTGAATGCCCCGAATTACACACGTGCTCCCTCGCACCTAGACTTTCCTACGTCATACCCCAGTCACCCCCTCTCTGCCCTACGCTGGCTGTACTAAGTCATAAATTACCAATCAGACTACTCGGTTCGACCCCCTCCCGTAACAATCACGAATGAGTGGGGCCAGGCTCTACTGACGTCACCACTGAACCAGCGCCCTCCTAAACCGAGTAGTCAGCGAAGTTGCCGCAATCATTGCCCTCAATACTGCAACAATTATTATTGAAATAACCAACGCTCTGGGCTGACGAAATAGCCAGCACAGCGCATACCTTAGTTGTGAAAGAAAACTGTAAATGACAAACTAACACAATCAAGATATCCATAAATCACCAAGAAGGAGATTACACCTGTAAAAGTTATTAAGTACCAACTTTTACATGACAATATATTGTTTCTGTCTAATGATACATTACATGATCAAGTTAAAGATTTATGGATGCTTTACATAGTCTGACTGTGTCTGACTTGTGTGCGCTCATAAGTTTTACTTCAATCGAGCTTTACATTGTAACACAATACAAAGCCATGATTGCTGGCAGCTTCCCGGGTACTAATAGAAAGATGCATTGGTTTCAGTCTATGTGCATTTTTTAAGACTTTTATACAACAACAAAAAAGTCGCCTCCCTACTTTCAAATTTTAGTCATCATCGATAAAATGTAAATTAGAGCGAAAATCGTGGGCATCCTCTCTGAAAGTGTAAAACTTGTGACAAGGACGAAGGGAAGAGTTGCAGGTGGACGCGGGAATAACATTGATAAAGAGAGTCATGCAATGCGGCAAAAATTTTATCGTTCGAGTTCTGAATGGAGAAAATTAAACAATTAACTCTCAATTAGTCTCATTATAGTCGAGAGGGAAGTTTGAGAGAAGGGTAGTTTGCAGTGTGATGCTAATAGATGGACGAGATAATGACGCAATCAACAGCCACGCTTCATGGAAACAGAACCAGCGGCTTGGTTTGCAGTGTGATGCTAATAGATGGACGAGATAATGACGCAATCAACAGCCACGCTTCATGGAAACAGAACCAGCGGCTTGGTTTGCAGTGTGATGCTAATAGATGGACGAGATAATGACGCAATCAACAGCCACGCTTCATGGAAACAGAACCAGCGGCTTGGTTTGCAGTGTGATGCTAATAGATGGACGAGATAATGACGCAATCAACAGCCACGCTTCATGGAAACAGAACCAGCGGCTTGGTTTGCAGTGTGATGCTAATAGATGGACGAGATAATGACGCAATCAACAGCCACGCTTCATGGAAACAGAACCAGCGGCTTGGTTTGCAGTGTGATGCTAACAGATGGACGAGATAATGACGCAATCAACAGCCACGCTTCATGGAAACAGAACCAGCGGCTTGGTTTGCAGTGTGATGCTAACAGATGGACGAGATAATGACGCAATCAACAGCCACGCTTCATGGAAACAGAACCAGCGGCTCGGTTTGCAGTGTGATGCTAATAGATGGACGAGATAATGACGCAATCAACAGCCACGCTTCATGGAAACAGAACCAGCGGCTTGGTTTGCAGTGTGATGCTAACAGATGGACGAGATAATGACGCAATCAACAGCCACGCTTCATGGAAACAGAACCAGCGGCTTGGTTTGCAGTGTGATGCTAATAGATGGACGAGATAATGACGCAATCAACAGCCACGCTTCATGGAAACAGCACCAGCGGCTTGGTTTGCAGTGTGATGCTAATAGATGGACGAGATAATGACGCAATCAACAGCCACGCTTCATGGAAACAGAACCAGCGGCTTGGTTTGCAGTGTGATGCTAACAGATGGACGAGATAATGACGCAATCAACAGCCACGCTTCATGGAAACAGAACCAGCGGCTCGGTTTGCAGTGTGATGCTAATAGATGGACGAGATAATGACGCAATCAACAGCCACGCTTCATGGAAACAGAACCAGCGGCTTGGTTTGCAGTGTGATGCTAACAGATGGACGAGATAATGACGCAATCAACAGCCACGCTTCATGGAAACAGAACCAGCGGCTTGGTTTGCAGTGTGATGCTAATAGATGGACGAGATAATGACGCAATCAACAGCCACGCTTCATGGAAACAGCACCAGCGGCTTGGTTTGCAGTGTGATGCTAACAGATGGACGAGATAATGACGCAATCAACAGCCACGCTTCATGGAAACAGAACCAGCGGCTTGGTTTGCAGTGTGATGCTAATAGATGGACGAGATAATGACGCAATCAACAGCCACGCTTCATGGAAACAGAACCAGCGGCTTGGTTTGCAGTGTGATGCTAATAGATGGACGAGATAATGACGCAATCAACAGCCACGCTTCATGGAAACAGAACCAGCGGCTTGGTTTGCAGTGTGATGCTAACAGATGGACGAGATAATGACGCAATCAACAGCCACGCTTCATGGAAACAGAACCAGCGGCTTGGTTTGCAGTGTGATGCTAATAGATGGACGAGATAATGACGCAATCAACAGCCACGCTTCATGGAAACAGAACCAGCGGCTTGGTTTGCAGTGTGATGCTAACAGATGGACGAGATAATGACGCAATCAACAGCCACGCTTCATGGAAACAGAACCAGCGGCTTGGTTTGCAGTGTGATGCTAATAGATGGACGAGATAATGACGCAATCAACAGCCACGCTTCATGGAAACAGAACCAGCGGCTTGGTTTGCAGTGTGATGCTAATAGATGGACGAGATAATGACGCAATCAACAGCCACGCTTCATGGAAACAGAACCAGCGGCTTGGTTTGCAGTGTGATGCTAATAGATGGACGAGATAATGACGCAATCAACAGCCACGCTTCATGGAAACAGAACCAGCGGCTTGGTTTGCAGTGTGATGCTAACAGATGGACGAGATAATGACGCAATCAACAGCCACGCTTCATGGAAACAGAACCAGCGGCTTGGTTTGCAGTGTGATGCTAATAGATGGACGAGATAATGACGCAATCAACAGCCACGCTTCATGGAAACAGAACCAGCGGCTTGGTTTGCAGTGTGATGCTAATAGATGGACGAGATAATGACGCAATCAACAGCCACGCTTCATGGAAACAGAACCAGCGGCTTGGTTTGCAGTGTGATGCTAATAGATGGACGAGATAATGACGCAATCAACAGCCACGCTTCATGGAAACAGAACCAGCGGCTTGGTTTGCAGTGTGATGCTAACAGATGGACGAGATAATGACGCAATCAACAGCCACGCTTCATGGAAACAGAACCAGCGGCTTGGTTTGCAGTGTGATGCTAATAGATGGACGAGATAATGACGCAATCAACAGCCACGCTTCATGGAAACAGAACCAGCGGCTTGGTTTGCAGTGTGATGCTAATAGATGGACGAGATAATGACGCAATCAACAGCCACGCTTTATGGAAACAGAACCAGCGGCTTGGTTTGGCTATTGGGCTGCTTCACTAACTCTCGCAATCCCGAGTCACTGCGGATGTTCAAAGAAGAAAAGATTCATCATTGGTAAGAGGATATTTAAGGAAGCAAATCAGAAGGATTGCATCTTTAAAACGTGATTGCAAATTAAATTTTGTAAGAGTTTTAGGTAAATCTGAACATTTTCTCAAGAATTTGCAAAGAAGTTTGGTTTGTTGCAAATTATTCTCCCTTGTTCAATCTCCAAACGCCTTCAGCGTATATTCAACTGCATAATCATGAGTGTAGTCGTACGTCATACGAGATTTAACGGCATAGGTCCATTCGTTGGAACTGACTCACACCTTATGTAACGCTAAATACTGCACCGAGAGTCCTTTGTTCGCGATATAATAAAATACTATAAAATAAAATCGTGCAATAAATTACTTTAAGGGATAATTCAATTATATACATTGATAAATATACATTGATAAACTACTAGAATCAACATAAGTTTGTGGTAATCGTTTAGTTTATTTTACGGTTTTTAATCCGTATCAACCGAAAAGATGAGCTATAAGTCAGAACGCGTCGTCACCAGATGTGCAATCAGTAACTTTCAAATTCGCTGATCAATAGTTAATTAAAAAACTCTCAAATCGCCATTTATAAAAGAGGATCAGACTTGAACGGGTGTGGGGGGCTTAAACGGGGGAAGAATTGGATGCGTATAATATGACTTGTTGCCACGCAATATGCTTGACCAGGCCAGGTGGGCCTTCAGAAACTACATTACAAAATATGTATTCACAGGGGATTGGCTTGAGAAGCCTATTTATTCGCTCAAAGTTCCTAAAGATAGAGGAACCACTTCCATATAAATAAACAAAATAAACATTACATTGAAATAGTAAATTAAAAATTGTCAATTTTATACATCTGGGACAAAACATCGTCCATAACTATTTCGGCGACAACGGGCAAAAAGCTGAATAAAAGGGTATGGAAGTGGACATAAGAAAGTCTTCATAGGAGCATAATGTATCCTTGAATACGGATATAAGAGGCTACGATGCACGGTTTAGCTGTAAAATGGAATTATAAATTGATCCCAAGGCAGCCACTAGTGTTGTATGGGAGTCTTGTGAGGGTGCCTGTGTGATGCCAGAATAAGCCCCGTTTCCCTCTACAATGCACGGTTCAGCTGTAAAATGCAATTATAAATTGATCCCAGGGCAGCCACTAGTGTTGTATGGGAGTCTTGTGAGGGTGACTGTGTGATGCCAGAATAAGCCCCGTTTCCCTCTACGATGCACGGTTTAGCTGCAAAATGCAATTATAAATGGATCCCAAGGCAGCTACTATAGTGTTGTATGGGAGTCTAGTGAGGGTGTCTGTGTGATGCCAGAATAAGCCCCGTTTCCCTCTACGATGCACGCTTTAGCTGTAAAATGCAATTATAAATTAATCCCAAGGCAGCCACTAGTGTTGTATGGGAGTCTATTGAGGGTGTCTGTGTGATGCCAGAATAAGCCCCGTTTCACTCTACGATGCACGGTTTAGCAGTAAAATGGAATTATAAATTGATCCCAAGGCAGCCACTAGTGTTGTATGGGAGTCTAGTGCGGGTGTCCGTGTGATGCCAGAATAAGCCCCGTTTCACTCTACGATGCACGGTTTAGCTGTAAAATGCAATTATAAATGGATCCCAAGGCAGCTACTAGTGTTGTATGGGAGTCTAGTGAGGGTGTCTGTGTGATGCCAGAATAAGCCCGTTTCCCTCTACGATGCACGCTTTAGCTGTAAAATGCAATTATAAATTAATCCCAAGGCAGCCACTAGTGTTGTATGGGAGTCTATTGAGGGTGTCTGTGTGATGCCAGAATAAGCCCCGTTTCACTCTACGATGCACGGTTTAGCTGTAAAATGCAATCAAAAATTGATCCCAAGGCAGCCACTAGTGTTGTATGGGAGTCTAGTGAGGGTGCCTGTGTGATGCCAGAATAAGCCCCGTTTCCCTCTACGATGTACGGTTTAGCTGTATAATGCAATTAAAAATTGATCCAAAGGCCACTAGTGTTGCATGGGAGTCAAGTGAGGGTGCTTGTGTGATGCCAGAATAAGCCCCGTTTCACTCTACGATGCACGGTTTAGCTGTAAAATGCAATTATAAACTCATCCCAAGGCAGCCACTAGTTTTGTATGGGAGTCTAGAGAGGGTGCCTGTGTGATGCCAGAATAAGCCCCGTTTCCCTCTACGATGCACGGTTTAGCTGTAAAATGCAATTAAAAATTGATCCCAAGGCAGCCACTAGTGTTGTATGGGAGTCTAGTGAGGGTGCTTGTTTGATGCCAGAATAAGCTCCTTTTTCCTCTACGACTGGGGCGGACTGGGATAAAGAGGCCCGTGATGCTGGGTTTCGGGGGGGCCCGCACGAGGTGGCGTGGCACAGTTGGGGTCTGGGGCAAACCCCAGCCGCCGGAGGCAAATACGCTGAAGGCGCAAAAAGTTTGTTGTGGTTGCATTGAATTTTATGGCAAAATAAGATTTTAGTGCACGACTTACAGAGGCCACCCTTCCAGTAGCAAAATAATTTTCATTATATTCAATTAATTACATTGATTATCTGCAATAAATATTACAATAAATTCAATTATAATTTCAAAATAATACTTAAAGAGTGGGGTTAATATTTTTTTAGCAATATACAGAGAAGTATTTACATCATAGGAACTTTCTGGTAGCAGCCTGGGGGCCCGGATTTGCCCAGGGGCCCAGGATGCGATCGCACCCCGGCATCCCTAGCCAGTTCGCGCCTGGTAATCTATTGCAGATTGTCCTGGTCTTAGCTGGTCATAGTAACGTTATACATTGTCAGTATCAACCAACACGTCGCAGCGTATAACACGTCCTCTGTTGGCCTCGCTATTAATAACATAACGCGAATATGTAGACCTACTTCTGCTCGATTCCATCGGATCGCAAGGGCGCTGCTATTTTCAGAACTTCCTTGTTAAACTTGAAGTGGTAAGGACCAGATCAAAACCAGGAGTAAACATTCCCAAACCAATTTATTTGTTCGCAAATAAACCACTTTGTACCCGTTTTACTTTAAGTTTTTTTTTTTAAATGTAGGAATGTTTCATGAAAGTTAAAATAATCATTTAAGCTGAATGTTGTATTTCTGTTAAGACTGAAATATTTGAAATTCACTTTCTTTGTCTATATTATATTGGATGTTTTTCTGTGGCGTTTTTTTTTTTGGATAATCAAACTATAATTAATTGATACAATTAATAAGGAATTGATATAAACTAATGGCATTGATTACCTACCGGGTCACAGCTATACATTACATTTTAAAATCGAAATTAGTGCGAGAGTTGGGTAAAAACAATCATGAGAATCAGCAAAAGAGGGGGGTGGTGGGTGGGGGGCTTTGACCTTCCCGGGCACACTGGGGCAGTTGCTTGTTATTCTAGGGCCCCTTCATAATACCTGCTATTAGTGTATTTCTACAGGAATATCATCGTCATGAGCATTCTAGCAGTGTTGTGTTGTCAGTTAGTTTCAATGTTCTTATTTACAACATAATAGAAGAATTTTTTCTTCTAGGAGAAATGTCCAAAATGATTAACCGTTGACTAACGGAGACGCACCTGAAACCCTAATACGCTATCTGTCATGTAGGAGCATTGTTTCTATTGGTCCATCTATCTGATAAGATTATAGTGATAAGGGATCCCCCAGTTAGTGAGACGTACTAGTTGCTTTGCATCGTAGCTTTGCATGTCGGTTCTCTTGATCTGATGAAAGACTTACAACGAAACTTCTTAGCGCGAGTGGGATCTAAATCCACGTTGTTATGATGAGCACAGGGTTACGCCAAGTCGCTGTTGTTATTGTGGAATATTTCTACTTAGAAACAGACATTTTATGCTGGGTAATTTATTTAAAAACATACACTTCAGTATGGACTAGCTTATACAAATTCAAGACAGTAAAAACTTGACGTATTTACTACAGTACTCCAAACTAACACTTATTTTTTAAATTCAGCTCTAATTTGCTCTTGGTCATAAAGTTGGGTGGTAATAAAGTGCTAACAAAGGTGCTACAGTTAGAATCAGAAGAAATGGAACGTGATGAAGGTCACATAGTGGTGAGGTATTCATCACTTGAAGTGATGTCACTAGCAACATTGTGTTGGGGACGGCAGCCCAGCTTGATTGTCGTACAATATTCTCGGAGTGTTTAATGCACAGTTCTGACGCACTTGGAATACAATATCCTATTCTTTATTTAGCAGGTGGTTTTACTTGGAACACATTTCTCTTCATCTAAAATCTGTGAGATGTAAACAATAAAAAAATTAAAATTTTTCGAAAGATATTCGATCAGTGACGCGTCATAGTAGAAGCGCAAGATGATTTTGGCTCTCGTAGGCTATTCGTGGAAGAGTATAGCGGTAAACGGAATTATGCAAAGGCATGTATAATAATGTTTTTGGACCAGGGTTACATCGGCGGAATTACTGCAGACGGCGTCGGTGGCGCCGCGACGCCACCTGACGCCGCCACACGACGCCACCGAACGTTTTTGCTTATAACGTTTAAACCGTTCGTCCTACAGAAAAAAACTAAATGATTTTTCGTTCAGTTCTTAAATACGAATCGATTGATATCAAACACGTTACGATTAGATGAGCGTAGCGAAGCGGAGAGGATCTCTCATTTGAACTCGATCGGCGCTTTGTCCAAGTGTGTGTACAAAGCTGTTTCGTCATTGCACAGATCCAACGGCTTGACAGATTTTGATGAAATTTTAAGTCAACACTCGTGACCACTAATCTAGATGCTGATAACATAGTCAGAAAAATCCGTTTAGATTCCAAGCTACAAAAAATTAATTAGTGGATAATATCGAGTTTTAATGTGTTGTTTGTCGCACACAGGTTGAACGGCATACCTAATTTGGCTGAAATTTAGAGTCAACATTTTTGTAACTTCTAAACTAGACGTTTTTAACAAAACCAGAAAAATCCGTGAAGTTTCCAACCTACAAAAAATTAATATGTGAAAAATCAAGTTTTAATTTTTTTTTCTAAAACTTATAGACATATTTAAATATTTTTTTATTATATTTATTTCCAAAATAACAATGTCAACGCGTGATAAAATGTTTGAAGTTGTAACTTTAACCGCCATTTTGTAAAAAAATATTGTTTTGTTTCTGTGCAAAAGTTTGTTCGTCGCACACGGTCAAATGGCTTGACGGATTTGGTTAAAAGTTTCAGTAAACACTCGTGACTACTACACTAGATGTTATTAACATAACCAGCAAAATCCGTGAAGATGCCAACCTATAAAAAAATAATCTCTGGATCAAATCCATTTTTTTGTATTCTTTTTATTGAAAACATGTCGTCGTATGTTGATAATTTTTTAGAATGGTATGCGCAATAATGGTGTCAACACATGACAAAAGTTTTCGAATTGTTTTGTTAACCGCCATCTTGTAACCAAATATTGTTTATTTACGGCAATATATTTTCCAATTTTCAACTTTCTTGCTAAAATAACTGTACCCCCGTTTGGGCCCTGGGTAAAATTTGGCCCAGGTTATACCTCTGCCGATTGTAAGAGGCGAGAAAATAAGGGCCCCCTTTCCCTGTCATCCAAGGAGAATTAAAAACATGCATACCTAACCATCACGATGAGACGTATTAGGTGCTGACGGGAGCGTGTGCGTTTGGTAGGGCTACCCTAGCCGAACAGGTCGAAGCCAAACGAAAGAAAATGATAATATGTAAATTCTTTGTTTGATTCATTGAAAAAAATCGTTCATCTTTCAACGCAGACCTTTTTCTTAGACAGTAAATAATTTTGATATGTTATGTCATTACAACGCTACAAAACCAACATTTTAAAGTAATGTGTACTATCGGCAGTCACTGTTATGGGGAGGTACCCCCCGAGCCGGTAAAATTATATTCGTTATGTCCCTGTTACTTAAATACCTGTATACGTTGGTTCCTCCACGACATGGTGACCGGTGCGCGCAAATAGTGTAACCGCGCATACATTAAAAAATTACTAATATTTTATTTTCCATTCACATCCTTGCACCGTTGTCTACGCACTTTCATTATTCCCCTGTTCAGACTTGCTAACCATCTAAATGACCTGTAATCCTACCCTGTTTTGTCTAGGTGGGCACACAGTCACGTCGTCACGTCGTCACACAGTCACAGTCACGAATATTAATACTTCTAAACCTATCTCTACGACATATGACAAATAGTGATCTCCGCCACAATTGTGGGTAACGTCTGAGGGCAAGGACGAAAACATCTGTATCAGGAGAGAAGATAGAAATTTGTGTTGCACCTCTTGAAGTAGAATCTATCGAATCATTTTTTTGTATCTGCTTCTTCCTGCAAACTAGCCAGATGTGTGAGAGGTATCTTTGTGGTTTGGATTTGATCTGATCATGCTACTACTGCTTGTCTCCGATAGTCTTCACTTGCTTTTATGACTTTCGCCGCAAGATAGACAGTGTTAGTTCATGTTTTGTGTTAGCGTGGGCTGACGTTTCCAATAGGCGTGTTATCACTAATACGGTAGGCAACTGGAGGTTTTCCTCCTTGCCGCACGTCGCGCGTTGCCGACTTTAGTGATGAGCTTATATCATATCTATCAAAAACAAGGCGCACTTCGGAAAATGCGCAAAATTTATGTTCTATCCGGTTGACAAAGAGAATAGCAAACTGCTCACAAGTCTTTAAGTCTGTATAGTTTTAGGTAGGGATTTATGCGTGTTTTAATGCTCCTTGGAAGACAGGGAAAGGGGGCCCTTATTTTCTCGCCTCTTAAAATCGGCAGAGGTATAACCTGGGCCAAATTTTACCCAGGACCCCTATTCTATAATTATCCCGGAATGAAATCGGCCCGGATCCGAATCGTGAAATTTAATGTTCCCATTCCGGACCTAAAGAAAAATTAGAAATATAGCGATTTTATAACCTAGTCCGGAATGGGAGGGACGGATCGGATCCAGTCTGGATCCATTACGGAAAACTTCACAAAACGACTGAGCCGCCGAAGCTGTAACCAATCAGAAACTGTTTTTTTAACAGCTGACAAAACACGCGGTCCCGATGAATAAGTTGATAATATTGTTATAATATAGTGAAGACATTTAATTAAAACTTCTGTTAGGCCAATTACATTTTTAAATTTATTAATGTTATTTATTTTGTCTGAAGGTAATTTGAAAATATATCTTAGAATAGGCCTTATACTAGATGAACAATTATTTATATAAACCAACTATTTAAATAATCATATGACAATGTCAGTTTAAAAGGTACTTCATATGGTGTAATTTTAAGAAGGGTTAATTAATTGTAAGAAAAGTACATATGTACTTAAATTCGCCCATTTTTTTTCTTTTCATAATAAATTATTTCCTAATGTTTTTCTTCATGTACCAGTGCGGTTGTATTTTTTATGTAACAGAAAAAAAAAATACACTTTTATTTAAGGCATACTATTTTTATTGATTTTAGGCCATGGGGAAGATACAGCAAACTAGCGGTGGCAATGGCTTAATAAACCCTTGAAATAAAAGTCTAAAAATATTTCTTTTGCGCAATAGCACAATATATAAACATATCCTAAATAATAATTAGTGGTTTAAAAAAAGTTAAAAAGTTGACCCTCACTGGGTTTGAACCATGCCAAAACGAAACTTTTGACAGGAAGCTATCTCGCTAACCACTACGATACGGACGGCTCATGGAGGATACTACGATTGTGATCTACATATAGGCAGTAATAAATTGGTTTCAAGTCAAATGTTTACAGGTTGTGTATTGTTCTTTTCCATTCCTTACACCCTAAAATAATTTTTAAAAGCAACTTAATAGAAGATATTGCGTTAAAACTGTTGTTTAATGCTAAAACAAAATCTTGAATGGCGGTTTCACGATGCAAAGAGGTACTGTATCCATTCCGGGATTTACGGATCCATTCCAGGCAATATTTGCCGGATTGGATTCAGAAAAAGTTACAAAATCGCTCTGCCCGCTTTCGATCCATATCGGCCCGGATCCAAACCGGGATAGTTACAGAATAGGGGTCCAGGGCCCAAACGGGGGAACAGTTATTATAGAGAGAAAGTTGAAATATGGAAAATATATTGCCGTAAATAAACCATATTTGGTTACAAGATGGCGGTTAACAAAACAATTCGAAAAATTTTGTCATGTGTTGACACTTTTATTGCGCATTCCATTATAAAAAATTATCAACATCCGACGGTATGTTTTCAAAAAAAAAAAAAAAAATTTAAAAAAATTGGATTTGTTTATTTTTTTGTAGGTTGGCATCTTCAAGGATTTTGCAGTTAATGTTAATAAAATCAAAAAGTGTATTGGTCACGAGTGTTTACTGAAACTTTCAACCAAATCCGTCAAGCCGTTAGACCTGTGGGCGACGAACAAACTTTTGCACAGAAACAAAATAATATTTTTTTACAAAATGACGGTTAAAGTTACAACTTCAAACATTTTACCTAGCGTTGACATTGTTATTTTGGAAACAAATTAAAAAAGTTATTTAAATCCGTCCATAATGTTAAGAAATAAAAATTAAAACTTGATTTTTCACTCATTAATTTTTTGTAGGTTGGCAACTTCACGGATTTTTCTGGTTTTGTTAAAAACTTCTAGTTTAGAAGTTACAAAAATGTGGGCTTTAAATTTTAGCCAAATCCGTCAAGCCGTTTGACCTGTGTGTGACAAACAAAACATTAAAACTCGATATTATTCACTAATTAATTTTTTGTAGGTTGGCATCAAAACGGATTTTCTAATAATGTTATCAGAATATAGATTAGTGGTCACAAGTAGTGTTGACTGAAAATTTCATTAAAATCTGTCAAGCGGTTTGATCTGTGCGCGACGAAAAACCTTTGTACACACACAGACAAAGCGCCGATCGAGTTCAAATGAGAAATCCTCTCCGCTTCGCTACGCTCATCTAATAGTAACGCTTTGATATCAATCGATTCGTATTTAAAAACTGAAATCATGACAGTTTTTTTCTGGAGGACGAACGGTGTAAACGTTATAAGCCAAAACGTTCGGTGGCGTCGTGTGGCGGCGTCAGGTGGCGTCGCGGCGCCACCGACGCCGTCTGCAGTAATTCCGCCGATGTAACCCTGGTCCAAAAACATAAATATACATGCCTTTGCATAATTCCGTTTACCGCTATACTCTTCCACGAATAGCCTACGAGATACACTTTGCTGCTCTACTATCAACTGGTTAGCTCATTTTGTGCCGAACAAAGTTTTATAAAAAAATAACAACTTTCTAATCTGACTGACTGAAATCACAAGATAAAATGTTAACTCAAAAAACTAGTAGGTATCCCTAGTTATTTCTTGAACCATGGCCTCTCTTCCCGCCGAGTGGACATCATAACCTACGTCAGCAGCAACAGTGATGCACTAATTCACCGACAAACTGGGAAATTAAATTCTCAATATCGAATGAACTTTTAGTTAGTTAAAAAATCTGAAAACCACTTTAAAGTTGCCAAATTGATGAATCCTATTAAGGCAAATTGTGAAAATAAATTAAAAGTTAACATTTATATATGAGCACGAGTGGTTCGACAGAGTCACACATAGTGGGCAACCCCCCCCCCCCCCCCCCACTCTGTGATGCTTCCAAACAGGTTCGTGGCGCATACAAATAAACATACATTATTGGAGATAATGATGGATGAATACACAAATCCATGCCTTATGCAGAGCTCGAGTCCAAAGCTCTTGGTCCCAGTCTCACGCGGCTCCATGCCTTATGCAGAGCTCGAGTCCAAAGCTCTTGGTCCCAGTCTCACGCGGCTCCATGCCTTATGCAGAGCTCGAGTCCAAAGCTCTTGGTCCCAGTCTCACGCGGCTCCATGCCTTATGCAGAGCTCGAGTCCAAAGCTCTTGGTCCCAGTCTCACGCGGCTCCATGCCTTATGCAGAGCTCGAGTCCAAAGCTCTTGGTCCCAGTCTCACGCGGCTTGTAAGAGCTCCACTACACGACCTCCGCATGGGCCACGAGCTCAATGCTATTTATATTTAACTGTTGAGGTGGAGCTAAACCACTACATTTCTATAGATAATACTATAATCATTTGAATTTGTATCGTGATCTATTGCAGGTCTACAACAACAGCTCCCAAGATTTAGTTTACATTACTAATTTTATTTTCAAGCACGCTATAACAACAAAAGCCAACCAAAGACTGAACATAAAAGTCATAAAGAACATCCGGTTAGTAATTAGTTTATCGAAAAGGGGGATTCCCTAATTCACTTATATATTTATTTTATTTACTAGATCTCCTTACAAGTTAGACTGTTTGTTTGCAAAATAAGAAATGGAAATATTTATTCCGTCTACCCTTGTTGTTTATTTAGTGGTTTCTTTGTTCAGCGCCGCAGCTGCCGGGCCGCACCCACACCTGCCACACCCATACCTTAACACCGCAGCTGCCGGACCGCACCCACACCTGCCGCACCCACACCTTAACACCGCAGCTGCCGGGCCGCACCCACACCTGCCGCACCCACACCTTAACACCGCAGCTGCCGGGCCGCACCCACACCTGCCACACCCATACCTTAACACCGCAGCTGCCGGACCGCACCCACACCTGCCGCACCCACACCTTAACACCGCAGCTGCCGGGCCGCACCCACACCTGCCGCACCCACACCTTAACACCGCAGCTGCCGGGCCGCACCCACACCTGCCACACCCACACCTTAACACCGCAGCTGCCGGGCCGCACCCACACCTGCCGCACCCACACCTTAACACCGCAGCTGCCAGGCCGCACCCACACCTGCCGCACCCACACCTGCCGCACCCACACCTTAACACCGCAGCTGCCGGGCCGCACCCACACCTGCCACACCCACACCTTAACACCGCAGCTGCCGGGCCGCACCCACACCTGCCGCACCCACACCTGCCGCACCCACACCTTAACACCGCAGCTGCCAGGCCGCACCCACACCTGCCGCACCCACACCTGCCGCACCCACACCTTAACACCGCAGCTGCCGGGCCGCACCCACACCTTAACAGAGCGATAGCAACTTTACCCAGACCAGCAGGGCGATTCTCTAAGATGCGCGGTAAATTTAACTTTAACGACACTTGTGTTAAACCTACCACACGATAAGCTACCGCGCGATTCCCAACTACCATTTCATAACATTCGATAACCGTATCGAAAGACGTAGCCGTTGCAGCAGAGCAGCGCCTGTTATATATTAGTTTGTGTATGTTTTCGAGACGGCTGTGTACACTATAGAAAGTTAACCAATGACAACGCGTGAATAAATAGAACGTTTGCCATTGGGTGCGTTTGATTTAAGGACACCTTCTGCACTTTTTGCACTTATTGCAGCATTAGGGGTCGTTTGAGTTACCGGCACCTTTTGTACTTTATGCCATGTATCCCATGAAATAACATGGAGTGAGTGCAAAGAGTATAAAAGGTGTAGCAAATCAAACGAACCTAGTGTTTGAACTTAGAACTAGGCCTAGGGTTCTATGCCACCCTACTTGCCGTGACGGCACGGCCAGACTAGGAAAGTAGGGTTATGATACAAAATTACTTCTAGACTTTTGTTACATAACTACAAATTATATTTCCTTACTCACACACATATTTTTAAATATAAATATCGTGTATTTGTATCGATACACACAACAAATTTCTATAATCAATTAGTTAAAAAGCTGAAGTGAACATGAAACGCTTTGAAAAGTCCGCCATGTTTTCTTATCGCACGTCTAAAGGCAGGGGTATGGAGCGCGCTACTTTTAACGTAGATGGTAACGATCTTTGTCGATAAAACACGGTAGAGAATCGCTAACTCAATGCGGTATGGCTCGTAACGTTCAAAACGGGCGTTAAATTTACCATAGACCTTAGAGAATCGCCCTGCAGACCAAGCGAGATTTCAATCCGAGGGAAGAATAAGACAAAACAATCAGAAATAGGATTATATCAAAGGACATTGAAATGGAGGTAAAACTTCCTTGAGGCGCACAGACGAAGTTATGTTACTGCCCACAAGGTCCGTTCTTACAGACCGTTTAATGCGTTATGTTCTTTCATACCTCATAAGTCATAACACAGATGTTTCAGCAGTGTTTAGCGTGAGCGTTGAGGTGTTGGTTTACCTACGAGTATAGTTATTATGTCCTTTGGTGTAGCCTCAGAAGCAGCGAACTATGTTCGTTATACTCTGTACCACAGATCTCTGTACCAAGGGCCAGTTTCACCAAACTTGAACCCCGCGATGTTCTGTTAATCGGAGACCAAACAAGGCGCCAGGTAGAAGCCACTAAGCATTTTGTATCTAATGTTTGTTGAAACCATGTTACCTAATCAGAGACGAGTAAATCGGCCGATTAAACAGTTTGGTGAATTAGGAACTAAGAGACGCTCTATGCTCGCTATCAAAGGTTTGACAACACAAAGTGAATACTGTTATGAATCAAAGAAAAGGTTAATTTATCGTTGCACACTTTCATTATTATGTGAAATGCCTTTTTATACAGGACGTCCAAAACTGTGTTTGTATATAAAGTTATAAAACTCAAACAACCAACCAAATTTGTAGGTGCATTTTGTTTGGTTACCGTTAATAATAGAAACTGATTAGTGATCACAAAGTCGAAACTTTTACTTCCTACGAAAACAAAATCTGAGTAATTATATATCACTTTCAATATTATTTTGCTTGTTAAAGATGTAATTAATAACTTTGTTCGTGGGGTTTGTTACGGCTGAGGGGTAAAACTGTGCTCGTATCAACATGCACACCCAGCCCGGGCTAATCCGTCGCTTCCATTGTTCCACGGCTTATTCACTCACAATCGCAGCACTGCGCACTGCATAATACAGCAACCTGAACAATAAGCTATAGACTGCTCTATACAAACTCAAGTGGCGCAGAGATAACTCGACGACTCTAATTTGAGAGGTCACTGGTTCGATTCCCGCCTACGCTAATCCTCACTGAAGATCTTTTTAACAAGTATTCTTCAGTCATAACGCGTTATTATTATTATTATTTATTTTCTGTTAAACCATTACAGCACAATGTGTGTGTTACTGTTATTACAGAGAGGGGACAGGAAACGAGCCACAGCGGCCCATACAGATAATGTCCTGTCCCCTTGCCTTATTCTAGTTTCTAATGAGTGATGATTATGAATATGTTATGAATATTTATATTGATACACTGATGCGATGGATCCCTATTATAATGTATATTACTTATAAGTTAAAAGCTTCCAGAGTCCAGTCCATGTCCGTATCGTGATCCTTGTGTGCATAGCGGTTGTTATATGTGATTTATTATTATCTGGTATGTCTTGGCAGGGTTATGAAAAATGTTTTTTTATGGCTGATTTGAAACGGGGGGCTGAAGCACTTAATTGGCGTATACTATTAGGTAATGAGTTCCAGGCAAGGGCAGCTCTATTGTAAAAAGATTTTTGGTAGGCGACGGTGCGGCAGGTGGGGGGCCTTAGGTACACCCCCTGTTTATCGCCTCTCCCCAGATCGATGTACCTACGATCGATTTCAAGTCTCTGCTGCGGGTCCATGTCTAGTACGTTGTGGAGGCTATTGTTGAGAAAGATTGCTTTCAAACAACGACCTGCCGACAATCCTGCCCCACTACCCCACTATTCTAAACGACTGACTAGGTATCGGGGCACTATTAGCCAGTATTCTTCAGTCATAACGCGTTGCTTTCAAACAACGACCTGCTGACAATCCTGCCCCACTACCCCACTATTCTAAACGACTGACTAGGTATCGGGGCACTATTAGCCAGTATTCTTCAGTCATAACGCGTTGCTTTCAAACAACGACCTGCTGACAATCCTGCCCCACTACCCCACTATTCTAAACGACTGACTAGGTATCGGGGCACTATTAGCCAGTATTCTTCAGTCATAACGCGTTGCTTTCAAACAACGACCTCCTGACAATCCTGCCCCACTACCCCACTATTCTAAACGACTGACTAGGTATCGGGGCACTATTAGCCCTACACCCGAACTATACATATTGTATCATTGCTATGTACGAAAACGAAATGGGCGGTTTTCGGTTGAAAATTCAAACGTTCAAAATGTATAACGTCCAATATCGGTCTAGGATAAACTGCGCCACTATAACTGATTTATTATATACTATGTTTTTGTTAGCATTAAAATAGTGTTAACGAATATGGCTTACACATTTTAAGTTTTCACTCATTGATACTATATAATTCAATAATAAACCAAAAGATTGAAGTTTAAACTAGACAGTTTCTATTTGTTCGTAATTCAATCTTTTAATGCTTTACAAGTCAAACGTTTCGTTTGGTATTTCATGTGGAGGCTTAATGTAGCTTCTAATGTTGAACAGGGTGGGGAGATCTGTTAACATACCCCCTCTTCTGCAATGTTTGCCTCCCCTTCTTCCAACCACCAAATACTTCCCACAAGCCCAAAAGTGCTGGTTTCTCACGGTATCATTGTACTTGAGTCAAGTATAAAATCAACTCGAAATACGATGTAGTTTAAACGCCATTAGTTTTGTTTAAACATCGTTTAAGAAGTTACTTACCCATGTGTTACAAAGAGAGTTTCCCTGGTTTTAATCAATTACTGCGCTTTTCCCGTACTTACCTCAAACATGTTGTGCGCGACAACATCAACACCTTCGCTTGCAAGACGCGTGTACGCGTGTACGCGTGTACGCACTCACACACATGTTGTGCGCGACAACATCAACACCTTAGCTTGCAAGACGCGTGTACGCGTGTACACACTCACACACATGTTGTACGCGATAACATCAACACCTTAGCTTGCAAGACGCGTGTACGCGTGTACACACTCACACACATGTTGTACGCGATAACATCAACACCTTAGCTTGCAAGACGCGTGTACGCGTGTACACACTCACACACATGTTGTGCGCGACAACATCAACACCTTAGCTTGCAAGACGCGTGTACGCGTGTACACACTCACACACATGTTGTACGCGATAACATCAACACCTTAGCTTGCAAGACGCGTGTACGCGTGTACACACTCACACACATGTTGTACGCGATAACATCAACACCTTAGCTTGCAAGACGCGTGTACGCGTGTACGCGTGTACGCACTCACACACATGTTGTACGCGATAACATCAACACCTTAGCTTGCAAGACGCGTGTACGCGTGTACGCACTCACACACATGTTGTACGCGATAACATCAACACCTTAGCTTGCAAGACGCGTGTACGCGTGTACACACTCACACACATGTTGTACGCGACAACATCAACACCTTAGCTTGCAAGACGCGTGTACGCGTGTACACACTCACACACATGTTGTACGCGATAACATCAACACCGTAGCTTGCAAGACGCGTGTACGCGTGTACACACTCACACACATGTTGTACGCGATAACATCAACACCTTAGCTTGCAAGACGCGTGTACGCGTGTACACACTCACACACATGTTGTACGCGATAACATCAACACCGTAGCTTGCAAGACGCGTGTACGCGTGTACACACTCACACACATGTTGTACGCGATAACATCAACACCTTAGCTTGCAAGACGCGTGTACGCGTGTACGCACTCACACACATGTTGTACGCGATAACATCAACACCTTAGCTTGCAAGACGCGTGTACGCGTGTACGCACTCACACACATGTTGTACGCGATAACATCAACACCTTAGCTTGCAAGACGCGTGTACGCGTGTACGCGTGTACACACTCACACACATGTTGTACGCGACAACATCAACACCTTAGCTTGCAAGACGCGTGTACGCGTGTACACACTCACACACATGTAGTACGCGATAACATCAACACCTTAGCTTGCAAGACGCGTGTACGCGTGTACGCACTCACACACATGTTGTACGCGACAACATCAACACCTTAGCTTGCAAGACGCGTGTACGCGTGTACACACTCACACACATGTTGTACGCGATAACATCAACACCTTAGCTTGCAAGACGCGTGTACGCGTGTACACACTCACACACATGTTGTACGCGATAACATCAACACCTTAGCTTGCAAGACGCGTGTACGCGTGTACACACTCACACACATGTTGTACGCGATAACATCAACACCTTAGCTTGCAAGACGCGTGTACGCGTGTACACACTCACACACATGTTGTACGCGACAACATCAACACCGTAGCTTGCAAGACGCGTGTACGCGTGTACACACTCACACACATGTTGTACGCGATAACATCAACACCTTAGCTTGCAAGACGCGTGTACGCGTGTACACACTCACACACATGTTGTACGCGATAACATCAACACCTTAGCTTGCAAGACGCGTGTACGCGTGTACACACTCACACACATGTTGTACGCGACAACATCAACACCGTAGCTTGCAAGACGCGTGTACGCGTGTACACACTCACACACATGTTGTACGCGACAACATCAACACCTTAGCTTGCAAGACGCGTGTACGCGTGTACACACTCACACACATGTTGTACGCGATAACATCAACACCTTAGCTTGCAAGACGCGTGTACGCGTGTACACACTCACACACATGTTGTACGCGATAACATCAACACCTTAGCTTGCAAGACGCGTGTACGCGTGTACACACTCACACACATGTTGTACGCGATAACATCAACACCTTAGCTTGCAAGACGCGTGTACGCGTGTACACACTCACACACATGTTGTGCGCGACAACATCAACACCTTAGCTTGCAAGACGCGTGTACGCGTGTACGCACTCACACACATGTTGTGCGCGACAACATCAACACCTTCGCTTGCAAGACGCGTGTACGCGTGTACACACTCACACACATGTTGTACGCGATAACATCAACACCTTAGCTTGCAAGACGCGTGTACGCGTGTACGCACTCACACACATGTTGTACGCGATAACATCAACACCTTAGCTTGCAAGACGCGTGTACGCGTGTACACACTCACACACATGTTGTACGCGACAACATCAACACCTTAGCTTGCAAGACGCGTGTACGCGTGTACGCACTCACACACATGTTGTACGCGACAACATCAACACCTTAGCTTGCAAGACGCGTGTACGCGTGTACACACTCACACACATGTTGTGCGCGACAACATCAACACCTTAGCTTGCAAGACGCGTGTACGCGTGTACGCACTCACACACATGTTGTGCGCGACAACATCAACACCTTCGCTTGCAAGACGCGTGTACGCGTGTACACACTCACACACATGTTGTACGCGACAACATCAACACCTTAGCTTGCAAGACGCGTGTACGCGTGTACACACTCACACACATGTTGTACGCGATAACATCAACACCGTAGCTTGCAAGACGCGTGTACGCGTGTACACACTCACACACATGTTGTACGCGATAACATCAACACCTTAGCTTGCAAGACGCGTGTACGCGTGTACACACTCACACACATGTTGTACGCGATAACATCAACACCTTAGCTTGCAAGACGCGTGTACGCGTGTACACACTCACACACATGTTGTACGCGATAACATCAACACCGTAGCTTGCAAGACGCGTGTACGCGTGTACACACTCACACACATGTTGTACGCGATAACATCAACACCTTAGCTTGCAAGACGCGTGTACGCGTGTACGCACTCACACATGTTGTACGCGATAACATCAACACCTTAGCTTGCAAGACGCGTGTACGCGTGTACGCACTCACACACATGTTGTACGCGATAACATCAACACCTTAGCTTGCAAGACACGTGTACGCGTGTACACACTCACACACATGTTGTACGCGATAACATCAACACCTTAGCTTGCAAGACGCGTGTACGCGTGTACACACTCACACACATGTTGTACGCGATAACATCAACACCTTAGCTTGCAAGACGCGTGTACGCGTGTACACACTCACACACATGTAGTACGCGATAACATCAACACCTTAGCTTGCAAGACGCGTGTACGCGTGTACGCACTCACACACATGTTGTACGCGATAACATCAACACCTTAGCTTGCAAGACGCGTGTACGCGTGTACACACTCACACACATGTTGTACGCGATAACATCAACACCTTAGCTTGCAAGACGCGTGTACGCGTGTACACACTCACACACATGTTGTACGCGACAACATCAACACCTTAGCTTGCAAGACACGTGTACGCGTGTACACACTCACACACATGTTGTACGCGATAACATCAACACCTTAGCTTGCAAGACGCGTGTACGCGTGTACGCGTGTACACACTCACACACATGTTGTACGCGATAACATCAACACCTTAGCTTGCAAGACGCGTGTACGCGTGTACACACTCACACACATGTTGTACGCGATAACATCAACACCTTAGCTTGCAAGACGCGTGTACGCGTGTACACACTCACACACATGTTGTACGCGATAACATCAACACCTTAGCTTGCAAGACGCGTGTACGCGTGTACACACTCACACACATGTTGTACGCGACAACATCAACACCTTAGCTTGCAAGACGCGTGTACGCGTGTACACACTCACACACATGTTGTACGCGATAACATCAACACCTTAGCTTGCAAGACGCGTGTACGCGTGTACGCGTGTACACACTCACACACATGTTGTACGCGATAACATCAACACCTTAGCTTGCAAGACGCGTGTACGCGTGTACACACTCACACACATGTTGTACGCGATAACATCAACACCTTAGCTTGCAAGACGCGTGTACGCGTGTACGCACTCACACACATGTTGTACGCGACAACATCAACACCTTAGCTTGCAAGACGCGTGTACGCGTGTACGCACTCACACACATGTTGTACGCGATAACATCAACACCTTAGCTTGCAAGACGCGTGTACGCGTGTACGCACTCACACACATGTTGTACGCGACAACATCAACACCTTAGCTTGCAAGACGCGTGTACGCGTGTACACACTCACACACATGTTGTACGCGATAACATCAACACCTTAGCTTGCAAGACGCGTGTACGCGTGTACACACTCACACACATGTTGTACGCGATAACATCAACACCGTAGCTTGCAAGACGCGTGTACGCGTGTACACACTCACACACATGTTGTACGCGATAACATCAACACCTTAGCTTGCAAGACGCGTGTACGCGTGTACACACTCACACACATGTTGTACGCGATAACATCAACACCTTAGCTTGCAAGACGCGTGTACGCGTGTACGCGTGTACACACTCACACATGTTGTACGCGACAACATCAACACCTTAGCTTGCAAGACGCGTGTACGCGTGTACACACTCACACACATGTTGTGCGCGACAACATCAACACCTTAGCTTGCAAGACGCGTGTACGCGTGTACACACTCACACACATGTTGTACGCGATAACATCAACACCTTAGCTTGCAAGACGCGTGTACGCGTGTACACACTCACACACATGTTGTACGCGATAACATCAACACCTTAGCTTGCAAGACGCGTGTACGCGTGTACGCACTCACACACATGTTGTACGCGATAACATCAACACCTTAGCTTGCAAGACGCGTGTACGCGTGTACACACTCACACACATGTTGTGCGCGACAACATCAACACCTTAGCTTGCAAGACGCGTGTACGCGTGTACACACTCACACACATGTTGTACGCGACCACATCAACACCTTAGCTTGCAAGACGCGTGTACGCGTGTACACACTCACACACATGTTGTGCGCGACAACATCAACACCTTAGCTTGCAAGACGCGTGTACGCGTGTACGCGTGTACACACTCACACACATGTTGTACGCGACAACATCAACACCTTAGCTTGCAAGACGCGTGTACGCGTGTACGCGTGTACACACTCACACACATGTTGTACGCGATAACATCAACACCTTAGCTTGCAAGACGCGTGTACGCGTGTACACACTCACACACATGTTGTACGCGACAACATCAACACCTTAGCTTGCAAGACGCGTGTACGCGTGTACACACTCACACACATGTTGTACGCGACAACATCAACACCTTAGCTTGCAAGACGCGTGTACGCGTGTACACACTCACACACATGTTGTACGCGATAACATCAACACCTTAGCTTGCAAGACGCGTGTACGCGTGTACACACTCACACACATGTTGTACGCGATAACATCAACACCTTAGCTTGCAAGACGCGTGTACGCGTGTACGCGTGTACGCACTCACACACATGTTGTGCGCGACAACATCAACACCTTAGCTTGCAAGACGCGTGTACGCGTGTACGCGTGTACACACTCACACACATGTTGTACGCGACAACATCAACACCTTAGCTTGCAAGACGCGTGTACGCGTGTACGCGTGTACACACTCACACACATGTTGTGCGCGACAACATCAACACCTTCGCTTGCAAGACGCGTGTACGCGTGTACGCGTGTACGCACTCACACACATGTTGTGCGCGACAACATCAACACCTTAGCTTGCAAGACGCGTGTACGCGTGTACACACTCACACACATGTTGTACGCGACAACATCAACAC
Organism: Isoperla grammatica; assembly: GCA_945910005.1. Lineage (NCBI taxonomy): Eukaryota > Metazoa > Arthropoda > Insecta > Plecoptera > Perlodidae > Isoperla > Isoperla grammatica. The sequence goes on from OX246745.1 coordinate 2,238,354, forward strand.
CTTAGCTTGCAAGACGCGTGTACGCGTGTACACACTCACACACATGTTGTACGCGATAACATCAACACCTTAGCTTGCAAGACGCGTGTACGCGTGTACGCACTCACACACATGTTGTACGCGATAACATCAACACCTTAGCTTGCAAGACGCGTGTACGCGTGTACACACTCACACACATGTTGTACGCGACAACATCAACACCTTAGCTTGCAAGACGCGTGTACGCGTGTACACACTCACACACATGTTGTACGCGATAACATCAACACCGTAGCTTGCAAGACGCGTGTACGCGTGTACACACTCACACACATGTTGTACGCGATAACATCAACACCTTAGCTTGCAAGACGCGTGTACGCGTGTACACACTCACACACATGTTGTACGCGATAACATCAACACCGTAGCTTGCAAGACGCGTGTACGCGTGTACACACTCACACACATGTTGTACGCGATAACATCAACACCTTAGCTTGCAAGACGCGTGTACGCGTGTACGCACTCACACACATGTTGTACGCGATAACATCAACACCTTAGCTTGCAAGACGCGTGTACGCGTGTACGCACTCACACACATGTTGTACGCGATAACATCAACACCTTAGCTTGCAAGACGCGTGTACGCGTGTACGCGTGTACACACTCACACACATGTTGTACGCGACAACATCAACACCTTAGCTTGCAAGACGCGTGTACGCGTGTACACACTCACACACATGTAGTACGCGATAACATCAACACCTTAGCTTGCAAGACGCGTGTACGCGTGTACACACTCACACACATGTTGTACGCGATAACATCAACACCTTAGCTTGCAAGACGCGTGTACGCGTGTACACACTCACACACATGTTGTACGCGATAACATCAACACCTTAGCTTGCAAGACGCGTGTACGCGTGTACACACTCACACACATGTTGTACGCGATAACATCAACACCTTAGCTTGCAAGACGCGTGTACGCGTGTACACACTCACACACATGTTGTGCGCGACAACATCAACACCTTAGCTTGCAAGACGCGTGTACGCGTGTACGCACTCACACACATGTTGTGCGCGACAACATCAACACCTTCGCTTGCAAGACGCGTGTACGCGTGTACACACTCACACACATGTTGTACGCGACAACATCAACACCTTAGCTTGCAAGACGCGTGTACGCGTGTACACACTCACACACATGTTGTGCGCGACAACATCAACACCTTAGCTTGCAAGACGCGTGTACGCGTGTACGCACTCACACACATGTTGTGCGCGACAACATCAACACCTTCGCTTGCAAGACGCGTGTACGCGTGTACACACTCACACACATGTTGTACGCGACAACATCAACACCTTAGCTTGCAAGACGCGTGTACGCGTGTACACACTCACACACATGTTGTACGCGATAACATCAACACCTTAGCTTGCAAGACGCGTGTACGCGTGTACGCACTCACACACATGTTGTGCGCGACAACATCAACACCTTCGCTTGCAAGACGCGTGTACGCGTGTACACACTCACACACATGTTGTACGCGATAACATCAACACCGTAGCTTGCAAGACGCGTGTACGCGTGTACACACTCACACACATGTTGTACGCGATAACATCAACACCTTAGCTTGCAAGACGCGTGTACGCGTGTACGCACTCACACATGTTGTACGCGATAACATCAACACCTTAGCTTGCAAGACGCGTGTACGCGTGTACGCACTCACACACATGTTGTACGCGATAACATCAACACCTTAGCTTGCAAGACACGTGTACGCGTGTACACACTCACACACATGTTGTACGCGATAACATCAACACCTTAGCTTGCAAGACGCGTGTACGCGTGTACACACTCACACACATGTTGTACGCGATAACATCAACACCGTAGCTTGCAAGACGCGTGTACGCGTGTACACACTCACACACATGTTGTACGCGATAACATCAACACCTTAGCTTGCAAGACGCGTGTACGCGTGTACGCACTCACACATGTTGTACGCGATAACATCAACACCTTAGCTTGCAAGACGCGTGTACGCGTGTACGCACTCACACACATGTTGTACGCGATAACATCAACACCTTAGCTTGCAAGACGCGTGTACGCGTGTACGCACTCACACACATGTTGTGCGCGACAACATCAACACCTTCGCTTGCAAGACGCGTGTACGCGTGTACACACTCACACACATGTTGTGCGCGACAACATCAACACCTTAGCTTGCAAGACACGTGTACGCGTGTACACACTCACACACATGTTGTACGCGATAACATCAACACCGTAGCTTGCAAGACGCGTGTACGCGTGTACACACTCACACACATGTTGTGCGCGACAACATCAACACCTTAGCTTGCAAGACGCGTGTACGCGTGTACGCACTCACACACATGTTGTACGCGATAACATCAACACCTTAGCTTGCAAGACGCGTGTACGCGTGTACGCACTCACACACATGTTGTACGCGATAACATCAACACCTTAGCTTGCAAGACGCGTGTACGCGTGTACACACTCACACACATGTTGTACGCGATAACATCAACACCTTAGCTTGCAAGACGCGTGTACGCGTGTACACACTCACACACATGTTGTACGCGACAACATCAACACCTTAGCTTGCAAGACACGTGTACGCGTGTACACACTCACACACATGTTGTACGCGATAACATCAACACCTTAGCTTGCAAGACGCGTGTACGCGTGTACGCGTGTACACACTCACACACATGTTGTACGCGATAACATCAACACCTTAGCTTGCAAGACGCGTGTACGCGTGTACACACTCACACACATGTTGTACGCGATAACATCAACACCTTAGCTTGCAAGACGCGTGTACGCGTGTACACACTCACACACATGTTGTACGCGATAACATCAACACCTTAGCTTGCAAGACGCGTGTACGCGTGTACACACTCACACACATGTTGTACGCGACAACATCAACACCTTAGCTTGCAAGACGCGTGTACGCGTGTACACACTCACACACATGTTGTACGCGATAACATCAACACCTTAGCTTGCAAGACGCGTGTACGCGTGTACGCGTGTACACACTCACACACATGTTGTACGCGATAACATCAACACCTTAGCTTGCAAGACGCGTGTACGCGTGTACACACTCACACACATGTTGTACGCGATAACATCAACACCTTAGCTTGCAAGACGCGTGTACGCGTGTACGCACTCACACACATGTTGTACGCGACAACATCAACACCTTAGCTTGCAAGACGCGTGTACGCGTGTACACACTCACACACATGTTGTACGCGATAACATCAACACCTTAGCTTGCAAGACGCGTGTACGCGTGTACACACTCACACACATGTTGTACGCGATAACATCAACACCGTAGCTTGCAAGACGCGTGTACGCGTGTACACACTCACACACATGTTGTACGCGATAACATCAACACCTTAGCTTGCAAGACGCGTGTACGCGTGTACACACTCACACACATGTTGTACGCGATAACATCAACACCTTAGCTTGCAAGACGCGTGTACGCGTGTACGCGTGTACACACTCACACATGTTGTACGCGACAACATCAACACCTTAGCTTGCAAGACGCGTGTACGCGTGTACACACTCACACACATGTTGTGCGCGACAACATCAACACCTTAGCTTGCAAGACGCGTGTACGCGTGTACACACTCACACACATGTTGTACGCGATAACATCAACACCTTAGCTTGCAAGACGCGTGTACGCGTGTACACACTCACACACATGTTGTACGCGATAACATCAACACCTTAGCTTGCAAGACGCGTGTACGCGTGTACGCACTCACACACATGTTGTACGCGACAACATCAACACCTTAGCTTGCAAGACGCGTGTACGCGTGTACACACTCACACACATGTTGTACGCGATAACATCAACACCTTAGCTTGCAAGACGCGTGTACGCGTGTACACACTCACACACATGTTGTACGCGATAACATCAACACCTTAGCTTGCAAGACGCGTGTACGCGTGTACACACTCACACACATGTTGTACGCGATAACATCAACACCTTAGCTTGCAAGACGCGTGTACGCGTGTACGCACTCACACACATGTTGTACGCGATAACATCAACACCTTAGCTTGCAAGACGCGTGTACGCGTGTACACACTCACACACATGTTGTGCGCGACAACATCAACACCTTAGCTTGCAAGACGCGTGTACGCGTGTACACACTCACACACATGTTGTACGCGACCACATCAACACCTTAGCTTGCAAGACGCGTGTACGCGTGTACACACTCACACACATGTTGTGCGCGACAACATCAACACCTTAGCTTGCAAGACGCGTGTACGCGTGTACGCGTGTACACACTCACACACATGTTGTACGCGACAACATCAACACCTTAGCTTGCAAGACGCGTGTACGCGTGTACGCGTGTACACACTCACACACATGTTGTACGCGATAACATCAACACCTTAGCTTGCAAGACGCGTGTACGCGTGTACACACTCACACACATGTTGTACGCGACAACATCAACACCTTAGCTTGCAAGACGCGTGTACGCGTGTACACACTCACACACATGTTGTACGCGACAACATCAACACCTTAGCTTGCAAGACGCGTGTACGCGTGTACACACTCACACACATGTTGTACGCGATAACATCAACACCTTAGCTTGCAAGACGCGTGTACGCGTGTACACACTCACACACATGTTGTACGCGATAACATCAACACCTTAGCTTGCAAGACGCGTGTACGCGTGTACGCGTGTACGCACTCACACACATGTTGTGCGCGACAACATCAACACCTTAGCTTGCAAGACGCGTGTACGCGTGTACGCGTGTACACACTCACACACATGTTGTACGCGACAACATCAACACCTTAGCTTGCAAGACGCGTGTACGCGTGTACGCGTGTACACACTCACACACATGTTGTACGCGATAACATCAACACCTTAGCTTGCAAGACGCGTGTACGCGTGTACACACTCACACACATGTTGTACGCGACAACATCAACACCTTAGCTTGCAAGACGCGTGTACGCGTGTACACACTCACACACATGTTGTACGCGACAACATCAACACCTTAGCTTGCAAGACGCGTGTACGCGTGTACGCACTCACACACATGTTGTGCGCGACAACATCAACACCTTAGCTTGCAAGACGCGTGTACGCGTGTACACACTCACACACATGTTGTACGCGACAACATCAACACCTTAGCTTGCAAGACGCGTGTACGCGTGTACACACTCACACACATGTTGTACGCGATAACATCAACACCTTAGCTTGCAAGACACGTGTACGCGTGTACGCGTGTACACACTCACACACATGTTGTACGCGATAACATCAACACCTTAGCTTGCAAGACACGTGTACGCGTGTACGCGTGTACACACTCACACACATGTTGTACGCGATAACATCAACACCTTAGCTTGCAAGTCACGTGTACGCGTGTACGCGTGTACACACTCACACACATGTTGTACGCGACAACATCAACACCGTAGCTTGCAAGACGCGTGTACGCGTGTACGCACTCACACACATGTTGTACGCGATAACATCAACACCTTAGCTTGCAAGACGCGTGTACGCGTGTACGCACTCACACACATGTTGTACGCGACAACATCAACACCTTAGCTTGCAAGACGCGTGTACGCGTGTACACACTCACACACATGTTGTACGCGATAACATCAACACCTTAGCTTGCAAGACGCGTGTACGCGTGTACACACTCACACACATGTTGTACGCGATAACATCAACACCTTAGCTTGCAAGACGCGTGTACGCGTGTACACACTCACACACATGTTGTACGCGACAACATCAACACCTTAGCTTGCAAGACGCGTGTACGCGTGTACACACTCACACACATGTTGTACGCGATAACGTCAACACCGTAGCTTGCAAGACGCGTGTACGCGTGTACACACTCACACACATGTTGTACGCGATAACATCAACACCTTAGATTGCAAGACGCGTGTACGCGTGTACGCACTCACACACATGTTGTACGCGATAACATCAACACCTTAGCTTGCAAGACGCGTGTACGCGTGTACGCGTGTACACACTCACAACACATGTTGTACGCGATAACATCAACACCGTAGCTTGCAAGACGCGTGTACGCGTGTACGCACTCACACACATGTTGTACGCGATAACATCAACACCTTAGCTTGCAAGACGCGTGTACGCGTGTACACACTCACACACATGTTGTACGCGACAACATCAACACCTTAGCTTGCAAGACGCGTGTACGCGTGTACACACTCACACACATGTTGTACGCGACAACATCAACACCGTAGCTTGCAAGACGCGTGTACGCGTGTACACACTCACACACATGTTGTACGCGATAACATCAACACCTTAGCTTGCAAGACGCGTGTACGCGTGTACGCACTCACACACATGTTGTACGCGATAACATCAACACCTTAGCTTGCAAGACGCGTGTACGCGTGTACACACTCACACACATGTTGTACGCGACAACATCAACACCTTAGCTTGCAAGACGCGTGTACGCGTGTACACACTCACACACATGTTGTACGCGACAACATCAACACCTTAGCTTGCAAGACGCGTGTACGCGTGTACACACTCACACATGTTGTAAGCGATAACATCAACACCTTAGCTTGCAAGACGCGTGTACGCGTGTACACACTCACACACATGTTGTGCGCGATAACATCATCACCGTAGCTTGCAAGACGCGTGTACGCGTGTACACACTCACACACATGTTGTACGCGATAACATCAACACCTTAGCTTGCAAGACGCGTGTACGCGTGTACACACTCACACACATGTTGTACGCGATAACATCAACACCTTAGCTTGCAAGACGCGTGTACGCGTGTACACACTCACACACATGTTGTACGCGATAACATCAACACCTTAGCTTGCAAGACGCGTGTACGCGTGTACGCGTGTACACACTCACACACATGTTGTACGCGATAACATCAACACCTTAGCTTGCAAGACGCGTGTACACACTCACACACATGTTGTACGCGACAACATCAACACCTTAGCTTGCAAGACGCGTGTACGCGTGTACGCACTCACACACATGTTGTACGCGACAACATCAACACCGTAGCTTGCAAGACGCGTGTACGCGTGTACGCACTCACACACATGTTGTACGCGACAACATCAACACCGTAGCTTGCAAGACGCGTGAACGCGTGTACACACTCACACACATGTTGTACGCGATAACATCAACACCTTAGCTTGCAAGACGCGTGTACGCGTGTACGCGTGTACGCACTCACACACATGTTGTACGCGATAACATCAACACCTTAGCTTGCAAGACGCGTGTACGCGTGTACGCGTGTACGCACTTACACACATGTTGTACGCGACAACCTCAACATCTTAGCTTGCAAGACGCGTGTACGCGTGTACGCACTCACACACATGTTGTACGCGACAACATCAACACCTTAGCTTGCAAGACGCGTGTACGCGTGTACACACTCACACACATGTTGTACGCGATAACATCAACACCTTAGCTTGCAAGACGCGTGTACGCGTGTACGCACTCACACACATGTTGTACGCGATAACATCAACACCTTAGCTTGCAAGACACGTGTACGCGTGTACGCACTCACACACATGTTGTACGCGATAACATCAACACCTTAGCTTGCAAGACGCGTGTACGCGTGTACGCGTGTACACACTCACACACATGTTGTACGCGATAACATCAACACCTTAGCTTGCAAGACGCGTGTACGCGTGTACGCACTCACACACATGTTGTGCGCGACAACATCAACACCTTAGCTTGCAAGACGCGTGTACGCGTGTACGCATGTACACACTCACACACATGTTGTACGCGACAACATCAACACCTTAGCTTGCAAGACGCGTGTACGCGTGTACGCACTCACACACATGTTGTACGCGACAACATCAACACCTTAGCTTGCAAGACGCGTGTACGCGTGTACGCACTCACACACATGTTGTACGCGATAACATCAACACCTTAGCTTGCAAGACACGTGTACGCGTGTACGCACTCACACACATGTTAAACGCGATAACATCAACACCTTAGCTTGCAAGACACGTGTACGCGTGTACGCGTGTACGCACTCACACACATGTTGTACGCGACAACATCAACACCTTAGCTTGCAAGACGCGTGTACGCGTGTACGCGTGTACGCACTCACACACATGTTGTACGCGATAACATCAACACCTTAGCTTGCAAGACGCGTGTACGCGTGTACGCGTGTACGCACTTACACACATGTTGTACGCGACAACCTCAACATCTTAGCTTGCAAGACGCGTGTACGCGTGTACGCACTCACACACATGTTGTACGCGACAACATCAACACCTTAGCTTGCAAGACGCGTGTACGCGTGTACACACTCACACACATGTTGTACGCGACAACATCAACACCTTAGCTTGCAAGACACGTGTACGCGTGTACACACTCACACACATGTTGTACGCGACAACATCAACACCTTAGCTTGCAAGACGCGTGTACGCGTGTACACACTCACACATGTTGTAAGCGATAAAATCAACACCTTAGCTTGCAAGACGCGTGTACGCGTGTACGCACTCACACACATGTTGTACGCGACAACATCAACACGTTAGCTTGCAAGACGCGTGTACGCGTGTACGCACTCACACACATGTTGTACGCGATAACATCAACACCTTAGCTTGCAAGACGCGTGTACGCGTGTACACACTCACACACATGTTGTACGCGACAACATCAACACCTTAGCTTGCAAGACACGTGTACGCGTGTACACACTCACACACATGTTGTACGCGACAACATCAACACCTTAGCTTGCAAGACGCGTGTACGCGTGTACGCACTCACACACATGTTGTACGCGACAACATCAACACCTTAGCTTGCAAGACGCGTGTACGCGTGTACACACTCACACATGTTGTAAGCGATAACATCAACACCTTAGCTTGCAAGACGCGTGTACGCGTGTACACACTCACACACATGTTGTGCGCGATAACATCATCACCGTAGCTTGCAAGACGCGTGTACGCGTGTACACACTCACACACATGTTGTACGCGATAACATCAACACCTTAGCTTGCAAGACGCGTGTACGCGTGTACACACTCACACACATGTTGTACGCGATAACATCAACACCTTAGCTTGCAAGACGCGTGTACGCGTGTACGCGTGTACACACTCACACACATGTTGTACGCGATAACATCAACACCTTAGCTTGCAAGACGCGTGTACACACTCACACACATGTTGTACGCGACAACATCAACACCTTAGCTTGCAAGACGCGTGTACGCGTGTACGCACTCACACACATGTTGTACGCGACAACATCAACACCGTAGCTTGCAAGACGCGTGTACGCGTGTACGCACTCACACACATGTTGTACGCGACAACATCAACACCTTAGCTTGCAAGACGCGTGTACGCGTGTACACACTCACACACATGTAGTACGCGATAACATCAACACCTTAGCTTGCAAGACGCGTGTACGCGTGTACACACTCACACACATGTAGTACGCGATAACATCAACACCTTAGCTTGCAAGACGCGTGTACGCGTGTACACACTCACACACATGTTGTACGCGATAACATCAACACCTTAGCTTGCAAGACGCGTGTACGCGTGTACACACTCACACACATGTTGTACGCGATAACATCAACACCTTAGCTTGCAAGACGCGTGTACGCGTGTACACACTCACACACATGTTGTACGCGATAACATCAACACCTTAGCTTGCAAGACGCGTGTACGCGTGTACACACTCACACACATGTTGTACGCGACAACATCAACACCTTAGCTTGCAAGACGCGTGTACGCGTGTACACACTCACACACATGTTGTACGCGACAACATCAACACCTTAGCTTGCAAGACGCGTGTACGCGTGTACACACTCACACACATGTTGACCGCGACAACATCAACACCTTAGCTTGCAAGACGCGTGTACGCGTGTACACACTCACACACATGTTGTACGCGACAACATCAACACCTTAGCTTGCAAGACGCGTGTACGCGTGTACACACTCACACACATGTTGTACGCGATAACATCAACACCTTAGCTTGCAAGACGCGTGTACGCGTGTACGCACTCACACACATGTTGTACGCGATAACATCAACACCTTAGCTTGCAAGACGCGTGTACGCGTGTACACACTCACACACATGTTGTACGCGATAACATCAACACCTTAGCTTGCAAGACGCGTGTACGCGTGTACACACTCACACACATGTTGTACGCGATAACATCAACACCTTAGCTTGCAAGACGCGTGTACGCGTGTACACACTCACACACATGTAGTACGCGATAACATCAACACCTTAGCTTGCAAGACGCGTGTACGCGTGTACACACTCACACACATGTTGTACGCGATAACATCAACACCTTAGCTTGCAAGACGCGTGTACGCGTGTACACACTCACACACATGTTGTACGCGATAACATCAACACCTTAGCTTGCAAGACGCGTGTACGCGTGTACGCACTCACACACATGTTGTACGCGATAACATCAACACCTTAGCTTGCAAGACGCGTGTACGCGTGTACGCGTGTACGCACTCACACACATGTTGTACGCGACAACATCAACACCTTAGCTTGCAAGACGCGTGTACGCGTGTACACACTCACACACATGTTGTGCGCGACAACATCAACACCTTAGCTTGCAAGACGCGTGTACGCGTGTACACACTCACACACATGTTGTACGCGACAACATCAACACCTTAGCTTGCAAGACGCGTGTACGCGTGTACACACTCACACACATGTTGTACGCGATAACATCAACACCTTAGCTTGCAAGACGCGTGTACGCGTGTACGCGTGTACGCACTCACACACATGTTGTACGCGACAACATCAACACCTTAGCTTGCAAGACGCGTGTACGCGTGTACACACTCACACACATGTTGTGCGCGACAACATCAACACCTTAGCTTGCAAGACGCGTGTACGCGTGTACACACTCACACACATGTTGTACGCGACAACATCAACACCTTAGCTTGCAAGACGCGTGTACGCGTGTACACACTCACACACATGTTGTACGCGATAACATCAACACCTTAGCTTGCAAGACGCGTGTACGCGTGTACGCACTCACACACATGTTGTACGCGATAATATCAACACCTTAGCTTGCAAGACGCGTGTACGCGTGTACGCGTGTACGCACTCACACACATGTTGTACGCGACAACATCAACACCTTAGCTTGCAAGACGCGTGTACGCGTGTACACACTCACACACATGTTGTGCGCGACAACATCAACACCTTAGCTTGCAAGACGCGTGTACGCGTGTACACACTCACACACATGTTGTACGCGACAACATCAACACCTTAGCTTGCAAGACGCGTGTACGCGTGTACACACTCACACACATGTTGTACGCGATAACATCAACACCTTAGCTTGCAAGACGCGTGTACGCGTGTACACACTCACACACATGTTGTACGCGATAACATCATCACCTTAGCTTGCAAGACGCGTGTACGCGTGTACACACTCACACACATGTTGTACGCGACAACATCAACACCTTAGCTTGCAAGACGCGTGTACGCGTGTACACACTCACACACATGTTGTACGCGATAACATCAACACCTTAGCTTGCAAGACGCGTGTACGCGTGTACACACTCACACACATGTTGTACGCGATAACATCAACACCGTAGCTTGCAAGACGCGTGTACGCGTGTACACACTCACACACATGTTGTACGCGACAACATCAACACCTTAGCTTGCAAGACGCGTGTACGCGTGTACGCACTCACACACATGTTGTACGCGATAACATCAACACCTTAGCTTGCAAGACGCGTGTACGCGTGTACACACTCACACACATGTTGTACGCGACAACATCAACACCTTAGCTTGCAAGACGCGTGTACGCGTGTACACACTCACACACATGTTGTACGCGACAACATCAACACCTTAGCTTGCAAGACGCGTGTACGCGTGTACACACTCACACACATGTTGTACGCGATAACATCAACACCTTAGCTTGCAAGACGCGTGTACGCGTGTACGCACTCACACACATGTTGTACGCGATAACATCAACACCGTAGCTTGCAAGACGCGTGTACGCGTGTACACACTCACACACATGTTGTACGCGACAACATCAACACCTTAGCTTGCAAGACGCGTGTACGCGTGTACACACTCACACACATGTTGTACGCGACAACATCAACACCTTAGCTTGCAAGACGCGTGTACGCGTGTACGCACTCACACACATGTTGTACGCGATAACATCAACACCTTAGCTTGCAAGACGCGTGTACGCGTGTACGCACTCACACACATGTTGTACGCGACAACATCAACACCTTAGCTTGCAAGACGCGTGTACGCGTGTACACACTCACACACATGTTGTACGCGACAACATCAACACCTTAGCTTGCAAGACGCGTGTACGCGTGTACACACTCACACACATGTTGTACGCGATAACATCAACACCTTAGCTTGCAAGACGCGTGTACGCGTGTACACACTCACACACATGTTGTACGCGATAACATCAACACCTTAGCTTGCAAGACGCGTGTACACACTCACACACATGTTGTACGCGACAACATCAACACCTTAGCTTGCAAGACGCGTGTACGCGTGTACACACTCACACACATGTTGTACGCGACAACATCAACACCTTAGCTTGCAAGACGCGTGTACGCGTGTACACACTCACACACATGTTGTACGCGATAACATCAACACCTTAGCTTGCAAGACGCGTGTACGCGTGTACGCGTGTACGCACTCACACACATGTTGTACGCGACAACATCAACACCTTAGCTTGCAAGACGCGTGTACGCGTGTACACACTCACACACATGTTGTACGCGATAACATCAACACCTTAGCTTGCAAGACGCGTGTACGCGTGTACACACTCACACACATGTTGTACGCGATAACATCAACACCTTAGCTTGCAAGACGCGTGTACGCGTGTACGCGTGTACGCACTCACACACATGTTGTACGCGACAACATCAACACCTTAGCTTGCAAGACGCGTGTACGCGTGTACACACTCACACACATGTTGTGCGCGACAACATCAACACCTTAGCTTGCAAGACGCGTGTACGCGTGTACGCACTCACACACATGTTGTACGCGATAACATCAACACCTTAGCTTGCAAGACGCGTGTACGCGTGTACGCGTGTACACACTCACACACATGTTGTACGCGATAACATCAACACCTTAGCTTGCAAGACGCGTGTACGCGTGTACACACTCACACACATGTTGTACGCGATAACATCAACACCTTAGCTTGCAAGACGCGTGTACGCGTGTACACACTCACACACATGTTGTACGCGACAACATCAACACCTTAGCTTGCAAGACGCGTGTACGCGTGTACACACTCACACACATGTTGTACGCGATAACATCAACAACTTAGCTTGCAAGACGCGTGTACGCGTGTACACACTCACACACATGTTGTACGCGATAACATCAACACCTTAGCTTGCAAGACGCGTGTACGCGTGTACGCACTCACACACATGTTGTACGCGATAACATCAACACCTTAGCTTGCAAGACGCGTGTACGCGTGTACGCGTGTACACACTCACACACATGTTGTACGCGATAACATCAACACCTTAGCTTGCAAGACGCGTGTACGCGTGTACACACTCACACACATGTTGTACGCGACAACATCAACACCTTAGCTTGCAAGACGCGTGTACGCGTGTACACACTCACACACATGTTGTACGCGACAACATCAACACCTTAGCTTGCAAGACGCGTGTACGCGTGTACACACTCACACACATGTTGTACGCGACAACATCAACACCTTAGCTTGCAAGACGCGTGTACGCGTGTACGCACTCACACACATGTTGTACGCGATAACATCAACACCTTAGCTTGCAAGACGCGTGTACGCGTGTACACACTCACACACATGTTGTACGCGACAACATCAACACCTTAGCTTGCAAGACGCGTGTACGCGTGTACACACTCACACACATGTAGTACGCGATAACATCAACACCTTAGCTTGCAAGACGCGTGTACGCGTGTACGCGTGTACACACTCACACACATGTTGTACGCGATAACATCAACACCTTAGCTTGCAAGACGCGTGTACGCGTGTACGCACTCACACACATGTTGTACGCGATAACATCAACACCTTAGCTTGCAAGACGCGTGTACGCGTGTACACACTCACACACATGTTGTGCGCGACAACATCAACACCTTAGCTTGCAAGACGCGTGTACGCGTGTACGCACTCACACACATGTTGTACGCGATAACATCAACACCTTAGCTTGCAAGACGCGTGTACGCGTGTACACACTCACACACATGTTGTACGCGATAACATCAACACCTTAGCTTGCAAGACGCGTGTACGCGTGTACGCGTGTACGCACTCACACACATGTTGTACGCGATAACATCAACACCTTAGCTTGCAAGACGCGTGTACGCGTGTACGCGTGTACGCACTCACACACATGTTGTGCGCGACAACATCAACACCTTAGCTTGCAAGACGCGTGTACGCGTGTACGCACTCACACACATGTTGTACGCGATAACATCAACACCTTAGCTTGCAAGACGCGTGTACGCGTGTACACACTCACACACATGTTGTACGCGACAACATCAACACCTTAGCTTGCAAGACGCGTGTACGCGTGTACACACTCACACACATGTTGTACGCGATAACATCAACACCTTAGCTTGCAAGACGCGTGTACGCGTGTACACACTCACACACATGTTGTACGCGATAACATCAACACCTTAGCTTGCAAGACGCGTGTACGCGTGTACACACTCACACACATGTTGTACGCGATAACATCAACACCTTAGCTTGCAAGACGCGTGTACGCGTGTACGCGTGTACACACATGTTGTGCGCGATAACATCAACACCTTAGCTTGCAAGACGCGTGTACGCGTGTACACACTCACACACATGTTGTACGCGATAACATCAACACCTTAGCTTGCAAGACGCGTGTACGCGTGTACGCACTCACACACATGTTGTACGCGATAACATCAACACCTTAGCTTGCAAGACGCGTGTACGCGTGTACGCACTCACACACATGTTGTACGCGACAACATCAACACCTTAGCTTGCAAGACGCGTGTACGCGTGTACACACTCACACACATGTTGTACGCGACAACATCAACACCTTAGCTTGCAAGACACGTGTACGCGTGTACGCGTGTACGCGTGTACACACTCACACACATGTTGTACGCGACAACATCAACACCTTAGCTTGCAAGACGCGTGTACGCGTGTACGCACTCACACACATGTTGTACGCGACAACATCAACACCTTAGCTTGCAAGACGCGTGTACGCGTGTACACACTCACACACATGTTGTACGCGACAACATCAACACCTTAGCTTGCAAGACGCGTGTATGCGTGTACGCGTGTACACACTCACACACATGTTGTACGCGACAACATCAACACCTTAGCTTGCAAGACGCGTGTACGCGTGTACACACTCACACACATGTTGTACGCGATAACATCAACACCTTAGCTTGCAAGACGCGTGTACGCGTGTACGCGTGTACGCACTCACACACATGTTGTACGCGACAACATCAACACCTTAGCTTGCAAGACGCGTGTACGCGTGTACACACTCACACACATGTAGTACGCGATAACATCAACACCTTAGCTTGCAAGACGCGTGTACGCGTGTACACACTCACACACATGTTGTACGCGATAACATCAACACCTTAGCTTGCAAGACGCGTGTACGCGTGTACACACTCACACACATGTTGTACGCGATAACATCAACACCTTAGCTTGCAAGACGCGTGTACGCGTGTACGCACTCACACACATGTTGTACGCGATAACATCAACACCTTAGCTTGCAAGACGCGTGTACGCGTGTACACACTCACACACATGTTGTACGCGATAACATCAACACCTTAGCTTGCAAGACGCGTGTACGCGTGTACGCACTCACACACATGTTGTACGCGATAACATCAACACCTTAGCTTGCAAGACGCGTGTACGCGTGTACACACTCACACACATGTTGTACGCGACAACATCAACACCTTAGCTTGCAAGACGCGTGTACGCGTGTACGCACTCACACACATGTTGTACGCGACAACATCAACACCTTAGCTTGCAAGACGCGTGTACGCGTGTACGCACTCACACACATGTTGTACGCGACAACATCAACACCTTAGCTTGCAAGACGCGTGTACGCGTGTACACACTCACACACATGTTGTGCGCGACAACATCATCACCGTAGCTTGCAAGACGCGTGTACGCGTGTACGCGTGTACGCACTCACCCATGCCGTGAATGCAGATCAGATCATGAGAATAGTCCGATCGATCAACCTCTTCATTGTGGTGAGTATCTTCACCTCTCAAGTGGTTGGGGAGTGGGGGGTTGAGAAAGGGGGGGTGGTACGACGTGTTGCCTACCGGGCAGAAACAATTGCAACACAGCTCTTGATAAGTCTCACGTTTCGGCAACGATGCAAATGGAGCTGATCATGTTACAATATAATTAATAATTAATTTTTCGTAGGATAATACCTGTTATAGGGTGCACATGTGCATTGTGCAACTCTTTACGTGAAGTAAAGGGTGTTCGGATAGTTGGGAAGGAATGTCCGAGGGCTGTTAGTAGGACTTATCTCAGCATTCGCCCTTCCAACTGAAGGGAATCACGACTTTTCGGTTATTGTGTTTAACTATCAATATTTTGAAGTATTTAGGTAACTTTGAAGGTCATTTGAAACTGATGGTTGTAGGTCAACGTAAAGAGCTGCTTATCAGAACAATGATTCAGCTAAGTCAATGTTAGGCGCAATCCTTGGCCAGATTTGTTTGTTTATAATTGAAATTCCGCATTGCTGATAAAAATTGTGTCTCCCGGCTTCAGCGTGATGGAACGGAGCGCGTGATGATTGAGTAATTGATTTAATTGATATTGATTCACCATATTCTGCCAACGCAAACACAAACGAATATGCAATAGGGTAAGGAGATTATTCAAAACCGAAAACAGACCCATGACAGATCTGTCTGAAATAAGCTGAACAATGATCGTTATTTTGTGCAGAGGTCCAATACTCTAGGCACACGGACATGAGACAGGCACGAGCACCATCTCTCTGGCGTCATAAGAGTACTGCACCTTCTCTGCACTCGATTGATCATATTGAAAATAGATCCCATAGTACATCCAGTTGTGAATTATAATTCACACACTTTTGCTTACATTTTTAACCCAACTCCCTTACAGCTGAACTGCTTTCAATTTTCAGCTGCCATTCCAAGAATACGAAACATTTAAAAACAAATTACAAGCCGACTAAGACCTGGCCTACGCTTTCTTGTCATAATTCGTGATTAACCCTGCGTACTTTCATCTGATGCAAGCATTTGACAGTGAGCAAGCCTGGGCCTAGACCTACCGATAACTCCACATGATATCTGATAGCAAAAGCTACGCTACGACATTCGAAAAGTAGACATTTTTAAGAAATACCACACACCCGCTTTGCTACCCGGCACCTCTACCATTTGTGTACCGGGAAATACAGCAACAATAACAATAATATTCATTGTTATGATGATGAAGATGATGATGATGATGATGATGATGATAAGATAATAATAATATTAATAATAATAATAATAATAATAAGAATAACCTGTGTGAACCGGGTCTAAGAGTCACGTTAAAAATTTGCTTCTTATTAAAAATGTAATTTCCATGATAGAAGGAAGAGTCGTTCCCAGTTTTTGACATAGGGGTGTTCCATAAGATGTCTACTACGAGGGAAATTGAAGGGAAGTACTAGTTTGCATTTATATTTAAATAAATAATAGTTTAATTTAGTTTTAAGTGGTTGTTCCGAGATAGTCGGGACTCCGTTTTGTTTAACATAGGAACAAATGGAGATTGATAATTTTGGCAGACAAATTAGGTCAATATGGACGTAGATTTAGTTCATATTATTCATTACACATAATTTACCAAGATTATATGAATACAGTTAGATGAATTAGCTTTTGTACGTAAGCACTTTTCAATCTTTTCAGAATTGAGAGGACTTTTCGTCTTTGAAATCTGGGGGGTGAGTCTCGACTTCCTCGCGGAAACGAAACTTTCGACAAGCTGAAATCTATTCTTGACCAATCGAAACCATGTGGCGCGTTGTAAGTATTTTCCACAGTCTGCTAGCGGTGAATCAGTGAATCATCCAGGTGGCGGTGGGTATTGTCATTAAAGCATTATCATTTGTTCTGATAAACATGTCAAACGGGAACGAAGTTAACAATAAGTAAGCTAATACTTTATTACAACACATTATATTAGAATCTATACATTATGTAGCCTAGGCTGTAGTACTACGTTACTAATGTAGGCCTATTAATGTAGGCCTAGGCTTATTGTAGCCTAGTAATGGCCTAGACTAAAAGAGTTGGGCCTAGACCAAGGCTAGGACTACACCACGTGATGAATTGACGTCACTTTCGTCTGTAGGATGTAATTCCGACAGCCAAATTGCAGATGGAATTACTTTCCACAATCGAAAGTGACGTCAGAAGATCACGTGGTCTAGGTCTAGCCTAGGCCTAGGCCCAACTGTTTTAGTTTAGGCCATTGCTAGACTACAATAAGCCTAAGCCTACATTAATAGACCTACATTAGTAACGTAGTACTACAGCCTAGTGTATATAATGTATGGAACCTAATATAATGTGTTGTAATAAAGTATTAGCTTACTTATTGTTAACGTCGTGTCCGTTTGACATGTTTATCAGAACAAATGATAATGCTTTAATGACAATACCCACCGCCACCTGGATGATTAACTGATTCACCGCTAGCAGACTGTGGAAAATACTTACAACGCGCCACATGGTTCCGATTGGTCAAGAATAGATTTCAGCCTGTCGAAAGTTTCGTTTCCGCGAGGAAGTCGAGACTCACCCCCCTGAGAAGTAATTGGAGATTTACGAGATGGCAGTCCACAAATTTGCCGCTAACAGCGCGCGCGGTTCTGGAGTTTGACGAGACCTCACCAGGGGAATCGCGAGAGGACTCGTATCAAGGACGTTGAAGGGAAATAATAGTGGACTTTCGATCAAACTGGGAAGTGTATCGACTGAGTGCATTGACTTTTCGAAACAACAAAACGAACTTTGACAGCTGTTATAGAAAATAATTTTGACAGAACATGACGTGAACATTAACATACAGAAGAACGTTTAGAACTAGTTTAAACTTATGAGAGTGAATCCTTCGAGACAACATCCATCCTGACATGGTTTTCGTGGTTTTCCATTGTCCATAGAGTAGAATTACTAGGATGGCATCGAGAAATCGGCCACGACCGTACACACAGTAACACGACGCAAAGAAGACACACACGAAGACAACGCAAATAAGATCATATCATTATGCATTGTATACCATGAACAAGTACTAATAAGACAGTAACGACTTAAGTTGAACAAGGTACCTCATGGAAATACTTGCCATTACATCTGTATTGTCCGTATAACATGTAAACACCGGCTTTGACCGAGATTGATGAATGTTTAAACTAGTGACATGTGATTAGTGAAGTTAAATAAGGTAGACACATGGAAATACTTGACATTACGTCCGTATAACATGTTAACGCCGGTTTTGACCGAGATTGTATCATTGTGATACATTCAATAAAATAATAATAATAATAATAATAATAATAATAATAATAATAATAATAATAATAATAATAATAATAATAATAATAATAATAATAATAATAATAATAAAAGTAATAGTAATAGTAATAATAATAATAAAAATAATAACAAAAACAATAATAATAATAATAATAATAATAATAATAATAATAATAATAATAATAATAATAATAATAAAGCGTATTAATAAACTTCGATATTTCTATCCATACCACATGTTAACTCATGTTATAACTGAGTTTGTATTAAAATATCAACAACAAAAAAGCTTTATTTTTATTGATGCTTTATTGACAACAGGGCAATACGGCCAATACCCCACAAGGGCAATAAAATAAACAATTATTTACATTACTAAGATAAACACAGCCAATAAATTGTATAAACGTTAAAGCTTTCTCCCGGACAAACGAGGTCATGTTGTTCCTTGATTAAAGCAAATGCACGTGTAAAAACAAATATATTGAATATAATTTGATATTGTTATTATTTACTCGACGTGGAGGGGTAGGGTGGGGGGGGGGGGGGGGGTTCTTTAAATAATATTTATTTCCGAAACAGCTAAATTAATATTATACCTAATGGTTGCAGGACATCGCACAATAATATAGCTCGATCAGGTCGACTATAGAGTTCGATTATAGCTCCTTCCATTCTCCCAAATAAGATGAGCGACTGTGAGTCTTACAGCAGCTTTCCTTGAGAGCAGAGATGCAACGCTATCTTGATAAGCCTAATAGATGGGCTGCCCCAGACCGGTGACGCCTGATTTATTAGCATCATTTACAGACGTAGGAGCGGGGACAGATCAACTGTTTTTGCCTAGTTTGTAAAGATTTGCTTTTTTCATAAATACAGACGAGAGACGCAAGCGTTTAATGTAATTACCTGAGCCACAGACACTGTCTCGCAATCTATAGCGGATGTTTTTTTTCTTTTGCTCTTATTTTCAATTCTTAGAAATCCTTTTAATTATACAATGACTTAGAAATAACTGTCGCAGTAAAACTCAAGTATTTTAAGAGGGGGATCTTTCTCTGGAAGCGACGGGTTCTGATTCATATTACTGTTCCTGAAGTGTCACACTAGTGTTTTTTTTAAATGTGTTTTTCAAGTATTGTACGCATTTTTTCGCTTCGCTGGTTTCTGAACACGGAGGTGGCTGGAATTATATTCATATTTTGATTTGTTAAGTTCCCGATTAATTTGCTACTCAACTTGCAAGAGGAATAGAGGGCGTCAACGACAGAAGACGTTGCTAGGGGATGGTTTTGGTATGGCTGAAGGGAAGGAGGAGAGACATGAATGTATTAGACGTGGAAGACTGGAAAATAAATAGGATTAAATTACATTTACCAATTCCCGGTATAGCAAATGATAAGTAGATAAGCCTCGGCTTTGGTGACACCAGGCGTATAGATGTATTAATGAAAAAAAAAAAAAAAGCAAATGGTCGAGGCGCCGGGTACGGGTGTGGGTATGTTGTACGTCTAGAATTCTTCTACCTACAGAATTTTATAGTGTGGTTTTTTTAATATGTGGAATTATCAGTATACCTAGGTTTTCCCACTATCAAATGCTTGAAATTTATGAACATACTTTTTTTGTTACGCTCCATTCGTAATGAAAACAGTGGTATCTCATCCCCCGAACTCTCTAATCACGCAATGTCAAATATTACATCAGTTTGTATTAACATTTGAAATAACGTTTCAGTATGAGGAATAGATAACATTCCCAGCTTTCCATCTCAGACAATGTTTCTTGCCGACTGGAAGGCATCTCCTACCATGCGGCGCTTCACTCACTGTGCGCCACGCAGGGCTGCCGACTGGAAGGCATCTCCTACCATGCGGCGCTTCACTCACTGTGCGCCACGCAGGGCTGCCGACTGGAAGGCATCTCCTACCATGCGGCGCTTCACTCACTGTGCGCCACGCAGGGCTGCCGACTGGAAGGCATCTCCTACCATGCGGCGCTTCACTCACTGTGCGCCACGCAGGGCTGCCGACTGGAAGGCATCTCCTACCATGCGGCGCTTCACTCACTGTGCGCCACGCAGGGCTGCCGACTGGAAGGCATCTCCTACCATGCGGCGCTTCACTCACTGTGCGCCACGCAGGGCTGCCGACTGGAAGGCATCTCCTACCATGCGGCGCTTCACTCACTGTGCGCCACGCAGGGCTGCCGACTGGAAGGCATCTCCTACCATGCGGCGCTTCACTCACTGTGCGCCACGCAGGGCTGCCGACTGGAAGGCATCTCCTACCATGCGGCGCTTCACTCACTGTGCGCCACGCAGGGCTGCCGACTGGAAGGCATCTCCTACCATGCGGCGCTTCACTCACTGTGCGCCACGCAGGGCTGCCGACTGGAAGGCATCTCCTACCATGCGGCGCTTCACTCACTGTGCGCCACGCAGGGCTGCCGACTGGAAGGCATCTCCTACCATGCGGCGCTTCACTCACTGTGCGCCACGCAGGGCTGCCGACTGGAAGGCATCTCCTACCATGCGGCGCTTCACTCACTGTGCGCCACGCAGGGCTGCCGACTGGAAGGCATCTCCTACCATGCGGCGCTTCACTCACTGTGCGCCACGCAGGGCTGCCGACTGGAAGGCATCTCCTACCATGCGGCGCTTCACTCACTGTGCGCCACGCAGGGCTGCCGACTGGAAGGCATCTCCTACCATGCGGCGCTTCACTCACTGTGCGCCACGCAGGGCTGCCGACTGGAAGGCATCTCCTACCATGCGGCGCTTCACTCACTGCGCGCCACGCGGGGTTGCCGCTCTTCCGGAACAATTGCCTCGGATTCCAGTCTTCCAGTCACCGTTGTTTCACACGAAACATTATTACTTAAAGCGATAAAGTATAAAATTAAAACCACCAGAAGTTTCTTATGGAACCGAACAGTAATTGTTTTCCGATATCAATAAATCGATATCTTATAGGGTAAGCTAATTATTCTTGTTAGTAATTCCAACGCTTTTCCAAATTGCTGGCAACGAGAAAGTAACAAAACAATATTTTCTTATCTACGTGCTCTAACGAGTGACAGGGCTCGTTCTACGGCGGTTGAGGAGGGCTCGCTTAGCAGATTTACGCCTAAGTGTAAAATAGCAGTTTCCAATTTATTTTCACTCTATGAGATGGTTGAATCGTACGGCAAATATTGTCACCTCAATATCTCCGGGGAGGGGGGGGGGGGGGGGGGGGGAATTTCAAATGGTAAATACTAAATAATACATTTAAATGTCGTGCCCAACTGCCCATTGCTACACCCCTGCCAAGTAACCACAAAACAAAGAAGACAATGTGTCGGCTTGTGGTGGGCACACAGCTACGTCAAAGTAGCGCGCAGTCTTACAACGCTCAGAGAGATCCAGAACGGCCGCAAATCTTGAGAGGTGCGTAACACTTCCAGATATTAAAAATGAAATATGAGTTCTGTAATAAAAAAAATTACACTGCTAGTGTAAGCTATTCTTTTAGGCTGGGATTTATTGTCATACATATAAAGTGCGTTTTAAGTAGCTGTAACTCTAATAATCAAGTCACTTAATCTTATTATTTTATGGTTTAGAATACATTTACAATAACGATTAATCACAAATCTAAACGCGCCGTGTTTAAACATCAGGAGATGTTCTAATATGTCAGTGTTTGTAGAAAACACGCTGCACGTGTTAAGGCTGTGTCCTTTGAGCCAGACCAAAGCATTATTGGTTTACTAATACTTCAGGCAGGAAAACTTGACACAACTGTGCGATGTTTTGTGTCGCTGTTTGAATGTGAATGTTGGACGGGGATATAATGTTTGCAGTGTAATACGGCCTGCGCACCTGCTCTCTCCCATCCAGAGACTTGCTCTGAATGCTTCAAGTCTGGGATCGGTTCACTAGATTGATTTTTAATTCGAAACATTTTAAAATCCGTTTTCATCTCTCGCATTTTACACAGCCAGTAGGATTCCTGACACCTGACACACGTGTCTTCAATTGCAACAGCTGGTAGTAGTAGTAGTTGCAATTTTGTATCGTTCGTATTGCATTTGCAGTTTACTTTTAAATTCATTCATTAAACTAGTGAATTGCTAAGAGAGTATTTTGAAAGTGTCCACAGACGTGTTGCCGTGGTAATGCAGACACCTACCTTGACCTTCTTGTCTATCTCTGGCTTCTCAACGAGGCAGGTGGCGGCCATTAGAGGCGCCTGGTTCTCCACGTCGAAGTGATGTTCACCCATCTTGCCCGCCTGCCCTGGAGCGCTGAACGGTCGCAGCGGGAAGGCCTGGGTCAAACCGGCTCCCGGAGCTTCCTCATCTTCGCCAGCGCTTTCTGCAACACGGGGAGAATGGGTCTCATTTACAGGTGCATCTCACTATACTAGCGGCTAAAGCCATCTCTTGTGCAACACGGGGAGAACAGGCTCATTCACAGGTGCATCTCACTATACTAGCGGCTAAAGCCATCTCATTCACAGGTGCATCTCACTATACTAGCGGCTAAAGCCATCTCATTCACAGGTGCATCTCACTATACTAGCGGCTAAAGCCATCTCTTGTGCAACACGGGGAGAACAGGCTCATTCACAGGTGCATCTCACTATACTAGCGGCTAAAGCCATCTCATTCACAGGTGCATCTCACTATACTAGCGGCTAAAGCCATCTCATTCACAGGTGCATCTCACTATACTAGCGGCTAAAGCCATCTCTTGTGCAACACGGGGAGAACAGGCTCATTCACAGGTGCATCTCACTATACTAGCGGCTAAAGCCATCTCATTCACAGGTGCATCTCACTATACTAGCGGCTAAAGCCATCTCTTGTGCAACACGGGGAGAACAGGCTCATTTACAGGTGCATCTCACTATACTAGCGGCTAAAGCCATCTCATTCACAGGTGCATCTCACTATACTAGCGGCTAAAGCCATCTCATTTACAGGTGCATCTCACTATACTAGCGGCTAAAGCCATCTCTTGTGCAACACGGGGAGAACAGGCTCATTTACAGGTGCATCTCACTATACTAGCGGCTAAAGCCATCTCATTCACAGGTGCATCTCACTATACTAGCGGCTAAAGCCATCTCTTGTGCATAAATTACTGCTCTGTTCGATTACAGGTTACTGGAAATTATGTTATTTTTCCGATGACGTTGATGGTAACAGAGGAGCAACTCAAAACTAAAATAGAGCTAACGGTGAAGAAAACGCAATTAAATTCATTCGAGAAATACATTACTATTTGATTCTGCCTGAATTGGAACTTATTATATTGAATTATATTATTATTTATTGAGGTTTACCATACCCAGATCGGGTATGGAATGCTACTGCAGGGCTGTTATGCGACGAAATACTCAACGAACAAGTTGCAATTCATTTCAGGCCATACAATAAAAAGTGACAAGCAGTGTCTTGTGTAGTCTAGGCTGCGTCACATGTTCTGTGTGACTACAACTGACGACTACGCTTGTTTTTAAGCGATTAACTCGAGCCAGGAGGTAAAATGGACTCCACATGTCTGTACGGGTGTCGGGCGAACAGGCGGGTCAAGATTTGATTAGGCTGTCAACGATGCGTGCGTGAGTTGGTGGGGGGGGGGGGGGCGGCACTACGAACTGGGTTTGCAACTGTTTTTTTACGATTTTGTATTGTGTTACTGACAAATTTCCCGACATTTCAAATGAATGTTTGTATTATAACAAACATTAATTGGATGATACATAATCCTAGTTGTTATTATTGTAGAGATTACAGTTACTACATTCACTACTGTACTTATTATTGTGTTTGCATTTTCAGGCTCGTCACTAATTCTTAGAGAATGTAGAGGCATCATAAGGATAGGTTCATCATTTGTTTATGATACCTGTAAGACCAACTAATGCGAACTAAAGTTCGTTACGTAAATTGAGGCCTACGCGTGTAATGCCTGGGATGTGTTCCTTGATGCTACAATACAGAAGGTATAATATAACCATGGTTTGTGATTCATAGTGAAGACAAGAAGAGTCGTAGGCCTACGGTTGCCAGAGAAACTCTCTGAGAAAGTTCCCTTCCCGCGGTGTCGCTTGTTGACGAGCTGACAGGCGAATGACGGGTGCTGACGGTCGGAATCTTGTCGAGATGTCGTGAAACAAACTCCATTCAATTCCCCTCCCCCCTCGCCCCCCCCCCCCCCCCCCTCGCCACTGCACGCGTAGGCGCTTCCAACGTTTATGCGAAAAGTAATTACGGGACTAATTCGATAATACGGGTGTTCGAAAATCTTTAAAGGGCCAAGGCCCAACCATGTCATAGGTACACCAAGCAGATTGCAATACAACATATTGTTAATTGAGCTTGAATACAATTAGCTTACTGATTACATAATTCAACTGAGAATATATTACATTGTTTGTTGATATGATTATATAAGGACAGACGTGAAAAGCAGCAGCAGATCACATCACACTAGGGTTCCCAACCGTCCCGGTTTGACCGGGACAGACCAGGAATTAAAGATCTTGTCCTGGTTGAAATTAAACTGATTCCGGGACTGCAAATGTCCCGGAATTGCATGAAAGTGTCTTACTTCTACCCGCGACCCCGCGCCACCCGAAACGTGAGCTCGAAACGAGCAGTGAGAATTTGGATGATAAATTAATGTGGTTTTCCAAAGTTGACTTTTTCAAATGCACGATATTTTCTTAATTATTTCATAGGTTTCAGTAAATATAAACATAAATACATAAGGTTAAGTAAATATTGTAAGTAAATATAAGTATACCTATAGTCACACAATAATTATTAAAATAAAAAATCACAAACAGGCACGTGGACTCCTAATTTCTAATTCTCTGCCCATCCTTTAAATGCAAGTGAAAGATTTTTGTTCAAAAGGAATGCGTTGAATTCTTTGGAACTCTTGTTAGCTTTAAGTTTAAATATTTCTTGTCAAGCAGTAAAAACATATTTTTGGAACGTAATCATGAAAAAAGGTAAAAAAAATCGCCTTCGGCGATAGGCCTCCGGCGGGCCTTCGGCAGTATCACGTGGGCCGTTCCCTTTTCCTGCGCTATTTGTCCCGGAATGTTATTTTCCAGAGTTGGGAACCCTACATCACACTATAGTTGTAATGTAATCAAGTTCTGAGCTTTGTGTGAGCAGATTGGACTGTGGACAGCAGTGGTGATTATACCCAGTACGTAGTTCTAGTTCACAAGGCAGCCGCTAGTGTTGCTTGGGAGCTAGTGGGGCGACCACCAAACAAACGATAAATTGTAATTGAATTTAATTAATATACTACAAAATAATAATGATCGATCATTCCTTTTTTCATTCGTCTTTCATTATACTGTGACATATTGTAAATGACTGGCACTGATGGAATGAAACGGGACAGTAGAATTAATATCCAATCAATCAATCAATCAATCAATCTTTATTGTCCACACGTTAAAACAAAAATACAGTTAGTAGATTCATGTAGGATATAGCCAACAATCATTCTAGAGTGTGTTGCGTGTGAACAGTGTACGCTCAGTGGTGGACCTGGCAAGATCATGCAGCCATCGTACTGTAGATATCTTGTCTAGCAGTCTGCCTGCGATCTCTCACGCACGGACGCAGATGTTACGTCTTATCGTATTTTGCATCTCGATGTATATGTTAGGCTGGAGTATATTTGTTTTATAGTGTCGTGGAGATTTCGCAGAAAAATATCATTTGCCGAAATACTGATGGTGAGGTACACAAAATGGCTTTGTATAGGTGATAATGACCATGATCTGTCGTGAGGCGGATACAAATATGACTTGAGGGATGAAATAGTGGGCCTACCGGAATTATGTACTTAGAGTTTACTTGTACAGGTTAATGCACCTGGAGATGCGAAGCCACTTGACCTATATCGTAGTGTCTAGAAAATATTCAGATGATAGAACTCGCTATAAACTAAATTTCTTACAAGCACAGTAATATGTATAACGGACATAATCAAATCAAGACGTTACACACGGTTGCACACGCACGGTTGCACGTGGTTGCTCGCGGTTGCACACGGTTGCACACGCACGGTAGCACGTGGTTGCTCGCGGTTGCACACGGTTGCACGCGCACGGTAGCACGTGGTTGCTCGCGGTTGCACACGGTTGCACGCGCACGGTTGCACACGGTTGCACACGGTTGCATACGGTTGCACACGGTTGCACGCGGTAGCACACGGTTGCACACGGTTGCGCACGGTTGCACACGGTTGCACACGGTTGCACACGGTTGCACACGGATGCACGTGGTTGCACACGGTTGCACGCGGTTGCGCACGGTTGCACGCGGTTGCACACGGTTGCATACGGTTGCACACGGTTGCACGCGGTTGCACACGGTTGCGCACGGTTGCACACGGTTGCACACGGTTGCACACGGTTGCGCACGGTTGCACACAGTTGCACACGGTTGCACACGGTTGCACAAGGTTGCACACGCACGGTTGCGCACGGTTGCACACGGTTGCACGCGGTTGCACACGCACGGTTGCACGCGGTTGCACACGGTTGCACGCGCACGGTTGCACACGGTTGCACACGGTTGCACACGGTTGCACACGGTTGCACGCGGTTGCACACGGTTGCACGCGGTTGCGCACGGTTGCACACGGTTGCGCACGGTTGCACACGGTTGCACGCGGTTGCACACGCACGGTTGCACACGGTTGCACACAGTTGCACGCGCACGGTTGCACACGGTTGCACACGGTTGCACACGGTTGCACGCGCACGGTTGCACACGGTTGCACACGGTTGCACACGGTTGCACACGCACGGTTGCACACGGTTGCACACGGTTGCGCACGGTTGCACACGGTTGCACACGGTTGCACGCGGTTGCACACGCACGGTTGCACACGGTTGCACACGGTTGCACACGGTTGCGCACGGTTGCACACGGTTGCACGCGGTTGCACACGCACGGTTGCGCACGGTTGCGCACGGTTGCACACGGTTGCACACGGTGCACGCGCACGGTTGCACACGGTTGCACACGGTGCACGTGCACGGTTGCACACGGTTGCACACGGTTGCACGCGGTTGCGCACGGTTGCACACGGTTGCACACGCACGGTTGCGCACGGTTGCGCACGGTTGCACACGGTTGCACACGGTGCACGCGCACGGTTGCACACGGTTGCACACGGTGCACGCGCACGGTTGCACACGGTTGCACACGGTTGCACGCGGTTGCACACGCATGGTTGCGCACGGTTGCACGCGGTTGCACACGCACGGTTGCGCACGGTTGCGCACGGTTGCACACGGTTGCACACGGTGCACGCGCACGGTTGCACACGGTTGCACACGGTGCACGCGCACGGTTGCACACGGTTGCACACGGTTGCACGCGGTTGCACACGCACGGTTGCGCACGGTTGCGCACGGTTGCACACGGTTGCACACGGTTGCACACGGTGCACGCGCACGGTTGCACACGGTTGCACACGGTTGCACACGGTTGCACGCGCACGGTTGCACACGGTTGCACACGGTTGCACACGGTTGCGCACGGTTGCATACGGTTGCACACGGTTGCACACGGTTGCACACGGTTGCACACGGTTGCACGCGCACGATATAGTTTTACCTTTAAATTTCAAGTTGTAAAGTTAACTTTTGCATTTTTTTCAAAATCAAAAGACAAATGTGGTCAAGGAGCCAACGGTATTAGTGCTAAGCGTTCGCGTCCGCACTAGACTACGTTGTAAACCCACTACAAGCAGCAACGACGTTTCGGGAGCAAAGAACTCCTTATGTCATTCAGGTGGGGTTACTTACGGTTGTGAACTGAAATAGCTGTTTTTATAAGTTGAAATTATTGTCCATACCACATCACTAAAGTAATATTTATTGATAGCATTATTGTTGTTACAGGAGCCAGCAAGATTGTACAGACCCATTTCAACCACCTCGCTCGCCCCCTGTGTATTATTGTTGTATATTTACGAGATGAGTCCAACACGTGTGTTTTTATGTAAAACATTTGTAAAGCGGTAATAAACCATTTACCTTTCACACAGAACATCACTCAACGCCGCTAATCACAATAAATGTACCCCTTACAAAATACCGTGTTTGGTTGTGCAAATGTGTTTGATACTAAAGCACATCCCGTGTTATCGAACCGTCGCTAGCAGAGCGGGAATTGAAGACCTTTATAGACCGTCACGCCTTTTATTGCCATGTTCAAATGTGTTCTCTATGTTTACTGAACACGAAGACAACGATAAATGTTGATTGTGCTAAATCGTCCCTGTTTTATTATTGTTTGGGCCATCCATGGCTCTGTCATGATTCCAGCTGGAGACGGGGCCAC
This sequence comes from Isoperla grammatica, assembly GCA_945910005.1. Lineage (NCBI taxonomy): Eukaryota > Metazoa > Arthropoda > Insecta > Plecoptera > Perlodidae > Isoperla > Isoperla grammatica. The sequence goes on from OX246745.1 coordinate 2,268,822, forward strand.
GAGGCAGGCCAGCGTTACACACTGAGAGCATGCTCCTCACTTCAAACTACCTTTTATGAATGAGTTTCAAAGGACTATTTATAGTTGAGTTCAATACTATCATTATCATTCACTTTAAACTGAAGAAACCATTGGACATTTCCAATCACGACACGGGATTGTATTTCACGGGAATCGAACCATAGCGACCTCCAATACTATAGTCTTGTTTGCTAGCACTGAGCTAATTTACTAATTAGTATCAGTTATTTGCTTACCATAATTGTTTTGGATTATTAAATCTACAGCGAATGCAAAACTGAATGTACATTCAATTGGATGCTTTGTAAAATGGCTTGACAACATCCACTGTCTTAAATTTAGATGCACATTACATAATAATTGTAAGTTATATCCCGTACTATTGTAGACCTGCCTGTTAGTTAAACGTGTCCTTAAAGTTCGTCGTAGACGAGGGAATCACAAACCAATCAGCATATTTGATCAGTATTTGGTCAGTATGTGATCAGTATTTGATCAATATTTGATCAGTATTTGATCAGTATTTGATCAGTATTTGATCAGTATTTGATCAGTATTTGATCAGTATTTGATCAGTATTTGATTAGTATTTGATTTGAAATTGGGGCTCGGTGATCGGCCACGCACCACTTGTCTAAGACCAGCAGGGCGATTCTCTAAGGTCCATGGTAAATTTAACGCCCGTTTTGGACGTTACGAGCCTTACCGCATTGAGTTAGCGATTCTCTACCGTGTTTTATCGACAAAGATCGTTACCATCTACGTTAAAAGTAGCGCGCTCCATACCCCTGCCTTTAGACGTGCGATAAGAAAACATGGCGGACTTTTCAAGCCGTTTCATGTTCACTTCAGCTTTTTAACTAATTGATTATAGAAATTTGTTGTGTGTATCGATACAAATATACGATATTTATATTTAAAAATATGTGTGTGAGTAAGGAAATATAATTTGTAGTTATGTAACAAAAGTCTAGAAGTAATTTTGTATCATAACCCTACTTTCCTAGTCTGGCCGTGCCGTCACGGCAAGTAGGGTAGGCCTAGAACCCTAGGCCTAGTTCTAAGTTCAAACACTAGGTTCGTTTGATTTGCTACACCTTTTATACTCTTTGCACTCACTCCATGTTATTTCATGGGATACATGGCATAAAGTACAAAAGGTGCCGGTAACTCAAACGACCCCTAATGCTGCAATAAGTGCAAAAAGTGCAGAAGGTGTCCTTAAATCAAACGCACCCAGTGGCAAACGTTCCATTTATTCACGCGTTGTCATTGGTTAACTTTCTATGGTGTACACAGCCATCTCGAAAACATACACAAACTAATATATAACAGGCGCTGCTCTGCTGCAACGGCTACGTCCTTTCGATACGGTTATCGAACGTTATGAAATGGTAGTTGGGAATCGCGCGGTAGCTTATCGTGTGGTAGGTTTAACACAAGTGTCGTTAAAGTTATATTTACCGCGCATCTTAGAGAATCGCCCTGCTGAGCATCTGTAAGGCTGAGTTTGTTACTATGAACGATTTTGATCAGAACACATACACAAATATTGTTTACAACTTCACTAATAATACTGCATAAAACCACTTTTCTTTGTCTAGATAATCTACAGAGTGTCTCTTACTCAAGTACAGAACCAGGCACAGTGGTTTAGACACAAGAGACGTGACAGACATGACGCAGGGACAATGATTGAAGGACCTCGTTATAACGAGAACATGGAGATAGAAATAGATTCGAGCATTACAGCTCTAGTGTGATTGCAATGCCAGTACAGTTTGCACTTCCTTCAGTGTCTTCTGCTCAATTAGTAATGCACTCGTCGTACCACAGCGACCTTGTGGCTGATGACGTCATAGATGACTGAGACATTGGCCACACCCGCTGATTGGCTCCGACTACTGAGCTATGACGTTAACATTCACAAGGTTGCTGTGGAACTACGCGTTAGTAACTTTAGCCCCATAAGTGTAATCGGCTGGTCGCATAACGACCTCAGTTTTGTATCTTCTACCCCTTTCCCTATTCATTCCAAAACGCAACTTCCGTGCGATGTTTGAATCAAAACGCAACATCTGCTAACTTGTTTAATTAATTTTGATTATACGTTGAAGTTAAATCAACTTCGTTAATGCTTCATGGTAATAAGAATATATGTTTTCTGCAATTAGAACGACTCTTTTTGGTAAAGAATCGTTGTGCACATTGGGTAGATGTTGCGTTTTGTTTTAGTGTTCTGGACCCTTATTCTGTAACAGAAAGTGAGAACTTCTCCCTGGGAAACGAAACCAAGACTCGATTTGGTATTCTATAACGCCGTTTTTAGACTTTTCATTTCGTTCCGTTGTGAAAACTTTTCACACGGGAAAATATACGGGAGAACTTTTCGCGCAAGCCCGCGGACGATATTTGACTTGATATTCATTGATATTTTGTCACAGTTTTGTAATTTTGAAATGCTTTATTAGATTAAAAGTCAGTGTTGGTTTGATTGCGATTCATATTCATGTTATTTTGATACATAGGCCTACATACACGGTAGGCTAGGCCTCATTGGGGTCCTAGGCCAAGTTCTTCTTCATGTCCTAGTTCTTGCACTGACAACCTTGCAGCCAATTATTGTGCGAGGTGGCTAGGCGGTATTGGGAGTACAATAAGATTATCTGCGTTGAAAGTGTGAACAAACAAGGTCCATTGTCCCTTTGAGGGAAAAGAAACACGTCAAATGCTGCTGGACGAGCTATATAGGCCTACCATTGCTGCATGCCCAAGGTCCACTAGATCGCTTGTAGCGCGCGCGCTTCGCAATTACTCCGCTAGGAGTAAATCCAGTAGACCTTGCTGCAAGTTTGTTTGTTTATAGTATTTGTGTATGGTATTAGTATTGGTTAGTTCAATTCTACTTAAACTAAGCTAGGACTAGGCTTAGGCCTAGCCTTACGTACGCTAGGGCCTAGACTAGGCCTATATACTAGCCTACCTTCACAACATAAAGAAGCCCTTATTTTCAGTCAAAATGAATGGTGTTCCCTCAACGGTGTTGCCCACAACAAAAAGTGACAGATCGCCATTATTATTATCCGCCATTACATACAATCTGATTGGTTGAAATCTGTCACCGGCTCCGCCGTCATTGGCCGGCTCAGTCGTGATGCACTTTTTCCAAATACCTGTGCATTTGAAAACTCGAGTTCTCACTTCGCAGTATAGAATCGCTTTTTTGACATAGTGTGAAACCGAGTGAAACGAAACCTTTTCCCATCGCTGTGAAACGAGAACTATTGCAACTTTACAGAATAAGGGTCCTGAGCACAGAGTGAAGTCTAACCACCACAAATATTCAATGAATTATCACAAGTGTGCAGCAAATACATGCACTGCGCTTTCAGTACACGGATGCAAATACATGCACTGCGCTTTCAGTACTCGGATGCAAATACATGCACTGCGCTTTCAGTACTCGGATGCAAATACATGCACTGCGCTTTCAGTACTCGGATGCAAATACATGCACTGCGCTTTCAGTACTCGGATGCAAATACATGCACTGCGCTTTCAGTACTCGGATGCAAATACATGCACTGTGCTTTCAGTACTCGGATGCAAATACATGCACTGCGCTTTCAGTACTCGGATGCAAATACATGCACTGCGCTTTCAGTACTCGGATGCAAATACATGCACTGCGCTTTCAGTACTCGGATGCAAATACATGCACTGCGCTTTCAGTACTCGGATGCAAATACATGCACTGCGCTTTCAGTACTCGGATGCAAATACATGCACTGCGCTTTCAGTACTCGGATGCAAATACATGCACTGCGCTTTCAGTACTCGGATGCAAATACATGCACTGCGCTTTCAGTACTCGGATGCAAATACATGCACTGCGCTTTCAGTACTCGGATGCAAATACATGCACTGCGCTTTCAGTACTCGGATGCAAATACATGCACTGTGCTTTCAGTACTCGGATGCAAATACATGCACTGCGCTTTCAGTACTCGGATGCAAATAACTAAAGTTTCTCTGCAACTCGATCTAAATTTAACAAACGTACTACTTAATATTTTTTAAACGAATCTCTAAAGCGTAAAAGCAGCAATGGTATACATATACACTCTAAGCTGGATATTTTTATCCAGTCGAGTGGCGCACTGGCGGTTTGTTCCTCAACTTCCCTCGTCACTGACGAAAAAGCGGTCTGAGAAATAAACACGATTTTATTATTCCTTGCCCTATTTTAAGATCTACTGCAGAACACCAACTACTGCTAAGTAAAATCGTGCGATTTAAAACTTGCAAAGTGTTGTATGGTTAAACAACTTACTAAAACACTAAAACAAATAGAAAACCTATTGCCCACCTTTGTAATACAGATTTAAAACTAAATAAGACAGAAAAATACATTATTTATTTGCAATAACGTAATAAATAATGCGAGGCTTGATTAGCAAACCAGTGGTCGAACCTATAGGTTGCATAGGTAAGTCATGAGTCGTGTCCGTCTTGTTAGCCACAGCCTAAAGCTAGACTCATGTTGCATATTTGGCTGTAAATCACAAACTCTCATACCAGTAATAGTTCTGAAACAGTTAAAAAGTACTTACACTGCTAACAGAAATAAATTAACAAAAATCCGATATTTGTGTTTGTGCGAGCAAGAAGATAGTAGTTGTAAGTTGAAAGTCTACACATCTAGAGACAATATATGACCTACTAATCAAAGAAGTTAGGAGAAAGTAAAATGTACTCATTGTTTGAACGGACGATACATAGGGCATGTAGGGCAGTGCCACATGATAGTTGATAGGAGACATAGCTGAGACTCATCCCGGTGGTTGGAGATTCTATTTCCGCCGCCGGCAATCCTGACTAACGTTGTCTCAAGTTTTACTGTCATAAAGAAAACGCTGATGTTCGGTTCGCGATAAAAGAGCCTCGAGCATTTCTGTCCATTTGCCATCTCTAAGAGGGCTCCGTAGGGGCCGATGAAAACATTTCTAAAATTTGTTCTGTACCTACAAAAGAAACATGGAAACTAAACTAAACTAATTTAAATCTGCCCCAATGTGACGTTGTTTTGTAGTTTTTGCGCCTCAATCGATCTCGCTCCAAAACAAAATTTTCTCCCGTGGGAAGCATGACTGATCCAATATTCGAGGTTAATACAACACTCAAATTTTGTATTGAGTATCTATGACATACAGATGAGTATCTATTTTTTATTTTTATTTATGCGTTACCCAACAACAGAATACAAAAGTTCCAGAAAACGTTGGATGCAATACTAAAGTAATGTAAGCATATAGAAAGATAAATGTTCATGGTGACATGACTGACTACTTCTAGAGTTATAATACTAATGCTAATACTAATGCTTATACTAAGTATTTTCAGCGGAATATACAAGCAGATACATATAACATAATTATTGTAACGGTGAACATAATTTGCATCGGATTTTTATTTGACAAATAAATGGAATAGAAAAGAAGCGATATTAAGGTTGAGGTGAGAAACGGAAATTTATCAAATGTTGCATTATACTATCATTTTATCAAATTTTATCAAAGCAAATTATTATAAATATTTATTATGAAGAAGATAAGGTTTAATAACAGTGCATTGAACTAATTAAGTGATGTTGTGTATGGACTGACTGAACAGAATGCACTTTTTCTTGAGAAGCGGTGTGCTGTCACCAAATAAATCGATATTGAACTCGCTATGCTTTTCCATTCCATTGTAGTGTCTAACCGTTCTAGGAAGAAATGAATGTTTATAAACGTCTATTCTTGCAGCCGGTTCATTGAAAAGTCCAGTGTGTCTTGAGCGTCTTGAAGGCGTGTCAAATGATATAAGTTCCAATAGATCTGTGCAGTCTACCTCACTCTTCACTATTCTTTGAAGAAAGACAAGATCAGATGTTTCACGTCTATGCTCTAATGTTTGCAGCAGGTTGGACTTACACAGATTTATATGATTTACTCTATGATAAGCAGTATTATTTCTAAAACAGAACCACTTGATTAACCTGTGCTGCAGGCGTTCGACGTTGTGTATCTTGGTTATAGGTGGTGAGGAGACCAGATTACACTAGCGTAATCAACAATCGGCCTAACAAGACCCAGGTACAGTCTACGAATTGTGACGTCAGAGAAATCACGTCCGCACGTCCGCTTGATAAATCCTAGCATTTTGAAGGCCTTCGGAAGAATTTTGTCTATATGCATATTAAATGAAAGATTGGAACTAATTACCACTCCTAAGTCACACACGCTAGATACCCTGTCCAAAATGACATCTTCCATAGTATAATCATACAGATGAGTATCTATGACATACAGATGAGTATCTATGACATACAGATGAGTATCTATGACATACAGATGAGTATCTATGACATACAGATGAGTATCTATGACATACAGATGAGTATCTATGACATACAGATGAGTATCTATGACATACAGATGAGTATCTATGACATACAGATGAGTATCTATGACATACAGATGAGTATCTATGACATACAGATGAGTATCTATGACATAGAGATGAGTATCTATGACATACAGATAAGTATCTATGACATACAGATGAGTATCTATGACATACAGATGAGTATCTATGACATACAGATGAGTATCTATGACATACAGATGAGTATCTATGACATACAGATGAGTATCTATGACATACAGATGAGTATCTATGACATACAGATGAGTATCTATGACATACAGATGAGTATCTATGACATACAGATGAGTATCTATGACATACAGATGAGTATCTATGACATACAGATGAGTATCTATGACATACAGATGAGTATCTATGACATACAGATGAGTATCTATGACATAGAGATAGACCTCTTCACTGACCCAGCCAAAAATGTGAGCACGGTTATTATTTCTAGGTCCTCTTTCCATTAATTGAAACTTTGGCCCAAACCAGGTACTATGAGGATTGGCAACACCTGTTTTTCGACAAACGATTGGCACCATGGTTTGAAGCAATGTTCTACACCCAGCACCAGCTTTATGGTATCTGTTAGTGATGGTTAGTTTGGCATATGGTGACTGCAATTCGAACTGAGATGACACTGACTGTCAAGAACTGAAATCACAGAAATAAGCTCTTCGCGACTACAGAACCTACAGTGGTAGGTATTTTTAACCTAGATATACAACTTGTGTGAGGAGTACCCCCCCACCCTCATCCCACCTTCACAGCCCAATTGTGAATTTCTGAACACGCCACTCATGAGGAAGATGTCATAACGACAGAAGTTTTGAATAATTTTAGTCTGAAGATGGCTTTAAAACCGGCATCAGAAATATTCATTTTTCATTTTTTATTTCATTAAAGACAGAAGATGAGAATTTAATTTATAAACCATACGATTGCCCGTTGAAATTATCATTCTCTTAACTTTTTATTCGAAAAAGTGTGATTGAAAACTGATAGCTTTGAATAAAATATCCCTTTTAGGGTTCCTGTCGTGAGAAGTTTTCAATATTACGAGTTTTTGAAATACTTTAAATTGAGTCTAAAAGCTCTCTGTGAAGGTCTTGAACTAAGTTTTATTCCTAACAGAAGATGGGGGCCCTTGTACACTTCTTTGGCGCCTACTGAAGCATATTGGTGAAACGCAGCGGTGCAAGGACACCTCTCTAGCTATTCTTGGAGGATATAACAAGGATAGGCCTGCAACATTTACGTGTTGTATTCTTCACCAGCATCTAGGTCGGTGGTGGTTAGTAACTTAGTATACCAGTTATAAGGTCACCTGAAGAGAGACATGGATTTTCCCTGGGCAGGTTTCCTACGAAAAATCATTAGTTTTAATTATTGATATTCTCTAAATTTTGCATTAAATCATTATTTATATTATGTCAATAAAATATTTCGTTCGTGATATCTTTAAAAAAATAATTAATAGAAATAATGAGTGAAAAAGACGCACTAACCATACGCATTGTTTTCTGACATTATTTTCACTTGATCAATGAACCAATCGTTTACTAACATATTATTATAAATGAAGGACCACATGTATTAGCACACATGTATTACATGTTGATAGAATTGTCTGCTCCAGCCCCGAAACCAAAAGTATTTCTTGTAGATAAGAGCTTCATCAAACTATCTCAAAACCCCTCCACTTTGTTTGGTGAAACACTCTTCAGCAGGTGAGAATGTTTAAGTATGCGTCAATGATCGTAATGAACCTATTCTGAATACACCAGATAAGGGAAGCGAAAATGAGCTTGATTAAAAGTAATCACTCTAATTCATTTTAAGAGCAAACACGTGTTCAGAACTGGCAATAACTGTCTTATCTCTGGGCACGTTCTCCCTCGCAGAATGGTAGGACGCTTCGGGGGATCATCCATGAAATGAGGTGGTATCGAACAAAGGATACGCAAGAAGAATGCGAGGCAATGTTTACTGTGATAGCCGTCACGTTATGGGTTATATGATAGTGAGATTATATATTTTACCTTGGATGAATGGCACACTTTTATTAACACATACCGTGTGTTTTTGTTTATACATTTGAATTGCTCTGTTCAGTCACGACAATGTGTTTGATGATAACTTTATAAAATCTATGTTTTTCCTGTAAAATGACTAATGTTGTCATACGTGAAAATGAACAACTATAATACTTGTTGTTGTTTTGTTATACTGCAGTCAGGGGATTCGTGCATAGTTTCTGACATACGCTCGTATATATGAATCTTCGAGAAAGGCTCTCTCCCGAATAACTAGAGCTGATGTAGATAACGTATTGCGTTTTTGTGGATACAAAAAGTTTTAATATGATATCTTTGCTTTTCCGAAAGTTTTGCTTCGATATTTGTTCTTGGTAGTAAGTTTATAATAGGGTAAAAACAATGCAGAGTAACATCTTTTCTATATCAAACAATGATGTTCGTCTCTGTTACAAAAACAGGAAGAAAAGTTTTCAAATTGTGTTTGGAGACATGTTATGAATCATGTTATATTTGTAGGGACTTCTCTGTGATTTCCGTAACTAAATTCAACTTGTTAGGTTTTACCATCCTTATGCAGGAGTGTAGTGTGCAGTACAGAAGTGAGTGAATACTTCCAGTAGGCCTACTCGTATTATCTCTTAGCCTCGTATATATGAGGGGCCAGGTCGAGTTGCTAACGGAGGAGCAGCAAGTAATCAACTGTGGAGGGTTCCTATTAGCGCCCCCCGCTGAGCGCAGTTAGCCATGGTATTGTGGAATTATGTTTTATTTGTTCGATAAATTGAAATTCTTATTCGTCTGCGAGTTTGTTTCCCGCCATAACAATAACCCATTGGTAGAGAGCCGAGCAAATGGTATTATTAGTTTGTCAATTTCGCTTAAATTAATGGGATTTCGGTGTTTGGTGGTTTTAAAAAACACAAATTTTGGTGTTGTTATGGTTTTGTTTTTAGCAAAGAAATGAAAATAAAAGCTGGCATATATGCTGTAGGAATTACTATTTTGCAAGTTAAAATATTTGGCTAAGGCTAGAACGCAATTTCGCTTAGAGATAAAATTGTAAAACACATAACGGCTGAGTAAATGCATTGACAGGTAGGGAGGGGACTTGCAAAGACCCCCCCCCCCCCCCCCCCTCCTAAATAAAAAATAAGCCACCATATAAATACATTGGTAGTTCGTAAATGTCCTTCCCCACTCACAAATATAGTAACTTCTAGGCTGTTATTGTCTGTACTTCACTATCAC
>OX246745.1:2278806-2318806 GCA_945910005.1 Isoperla grammatica
CAGTGGCGTAGCGCAGAAGTCGGGGGCCCCCCCGCGACATTGGCCTCTGGACATGGTAGGATCAAGCACGGGGGGGTATGGGGGGCGGAGCCCATGAAAAGCGCCGCAGGCGAAAAATTTTGAAAGCACGTTTTTAGAGTGCATTTGGTGCGTTTTAGGAAAAAGTGGTGGGCTGAATGTAATACCGAACCAATGTAGTTTGTGTGCGTCAATTTGTTTTGTCGTCATGTCGAGTTACAATTCACAGCATACAATCATGGCAACATATTAACGTTTGATCTTATTTTCAACCCCCCCCCCCCATATCCACCACTTCCACGCGACGTAATAATAATGTATACATTTATCTACTAAAACCATAAGAACATATTATTATATCATCAACAACAACAACAACAATTATGATAAATTTTAAGTATTGATAAATCAAATAACCTACGTTTTGATCTTCCAACTGCAATTCTGGAACGTTTCCTAGCCGTTTAGGCTTTTAGTGTATTATTGTCTGGCAAATCGAGCTTTTCGGCGTGCGTAAGTGGCCGCAAACTCGTAGAACAATGTATCTATGTTTAACTTTCGTGTTCTTTCACCCTCGATACTGAGCAATGCCAAACCACTGAGTCGATTCTCACTCATTGAGCTTCGCAAATAGTTTTTAATTAATTTTAATTTAGAAAAAGATCTTTCAGCACCCGCTGCAGTCACGGGCACTTTTATAAGTTCTACCACTCATTGTAAATAATATATATATATTAACAAATAACATAGTAACAGAATAATAAATAATATTACATGAAAAAAATACTTTTTTTAAAAAACAACGCTTATATTAAAATGCACTAAAAAGTAAAAAATAAATTTTCGCCCAACAAATTTTTGCCTAACTCGGAAAATAAAAGCGTTGGGCGCTTTCCCTGCATAAACAGCAGAATATTGCTATCTATGTCAATACCGAAAGCGCCCAACGCTTTTATTTTCCGAGTTAGGCAAAAATTTGTTGGGCGAAAATTTATTTTTTACTTTTTAGTGCATTTTAATATAAGCGTTGTTTTTTAAAAAAAGTATTTTTTTCATGTAATATTATTTTATACTTTTTAGTCTTAAAGAATCTTGCAATCGAATATATGCTCACTGGACGTGTCCAAATTTAGAAGACTGCATACTTGTGTACTTGTACTTGTTAACTTCACTCGCAAACTAGCGTGCTCGCATTGCAAACTTGAATTTCGGACAGTTCCGTTCATGCACGATCCAGCGATCGGCCAATAATGCTTATGAAAAGTGGGGTTATGTGGCTATGGGAGAATTTTATTATATTATATTATATTATATTATATTATATTATATTATATTATATTATATTATATTATATTATATTATATTATATTATATTATATTATATTATATTATATTATATTATATTATATTATATTATATTATATTATATTATATTATATTATATTATATTATATTATATTATATTATATTATATTATATTATATTATATTATATTATATTATATTATATTATATTATATTATATTATATTATATTATATTATATTATATTATATTATATTATATTATATTATATTATATTATATTATATTATATTATATTATATTATATTATATTTTATTTTATTATATTATATTATATTATATTATATTATATTATATTAAAACAATCAATTCCTACCGTGATAGAAAACAGCAGTTGCGCTAGCACCAACTACCACCAACTAACACCAACGATCAACTGTGAGGTCGAACCACGCGAAGGGAACGCACCTATGCGTACATGGTGAATGACTCACCGCACGGGGATGAACCATACTTACAAGTGGAGCGTGTTGACATTCTTGCTGCATAGAAACATATCCGATGCTTTCGTCACGGATATTTGAGTCCCGAACCATGCCTGCATGTGGTTGGCCCATCCTCACTAGCTGTGACTAATTTCCCATATGAAGCTAATTGTTTAATAATTTAATCATGGTGGATTAATTAATAAGTGAATCTGATCATTGATTCATATATTGTCATTTAGAAAATACGACTGTGTGAAAATTTCAGCTCGATCGGACGTTGGGAAGTGGGTGAAATATCGATTAATTAATTATGATGGTTTAATTAATTATTTAATAAATATGACAATTGATTCATGTATTGTCATTAGAATATACGTCTGTGTGAAAACTTTGAGCTCAATTTGACGTTCGGAAGTGGGTGAAATATCGATTCCCATTTAAAACATCAATTAATTAATTATGATGGCTTCATTGCATATTTAGTAAATATGACAATTGATTCATGTATTGTCATTAAGAATACGTCTGTGTGAAAACTTTCAATTCGATTCGACGTTGGGAAGTGGGTGAAACATCGATTCCCATATAAAACATTAATTAATTATGATGAATTAATTGAATATTTAGTAAATGTGACAATTGATTCGTGTATTGTCATTAAGAATACGTCTGTGTGAAAACGTTCAGCTCAGTTCAACGTTGGAAAGTGGGTGAAATATCGATTTCCATATAAAACATCAATTAATTAATTAATTATGATATATTAATTGATTATTTAGTAAATATGACAATTGATTCGTGTATTGTCCTTAAGAACACGTCTGTGTGAAAACGTTTAACTCGATTTGACGTTGGGAAGTGGGTTAAACTTCAATTCTCATATAAAACATCAGTTAATTAATTATGATGAATTAATTGACGATTTAGTAAATATGACAATTGATTCGTGTGAAGTCATTAAAAATACGTCTGTGTAAAAACTTTCAACTCGATTTGACGTTAGGAAGTGGACTGTACATCGATTTTCATATAAAACATTAATTAATTAATTATGATGAATTAATTGACGATTTAGTAAATGTGACAATTGATTCGTGTATTATCATTAGGAATACGTCTGTGTGAAATCTTTTAATTCGATTTAACGTTGGAAAGTGGGTTAAACATCGATTTCCATATAAAACATGAATTAATTAATTATGATAAATTAATTAACAATTTAGTAAATATGACAGTTGATTCATGTATTGTCATTAGAACTACGTCTGTGTACAAAGTTTCAGATTTATCGGACATTTCAAAGTAGGTGAAATATCGATTCAAAGATTCATCGATTTCCATGTAAAACATTAATTAATTAATTATGATGAACTTGTTGACAATTTAGTAAATATGACAGTTGATTCATGTATTGTCATCAGGAATACGTCTGTGTAAAAAATTTCAGCTTGATCGAACATCTAGAAGTAGGTGGAATATCGATTCAAAGATTTCGTCCAGACAAACAAGGCAAGTTAATATAAGCGTTGTAAATAGAAACACCTAACATAACACTTCGTGACTCCACACAGAAGAGAACATTCAACACATATTCACAAAACTACTACGATTTCACTCAATTCACAATAAGAATGTAAACTTTGCGCACTGTTATCAACACATCCGATCCAGCACCATATTTTACACCACTTTATTAATCGTATCACCTACAGTCTTTCTCCCACGCTGAGATATGCCTCTATCAGTAAGGGAGTCCGAGAGAAAACTGACCTCTGAAATAATTATGTGTAAAGGGTGGAAACTAGCTACAAAACAAAGTTTATTGTTGGTGGGGGTAAGGGTAAAATTTAAGGTTCATTGGCATTGTCGGTGACATCAGACTGTTAGTTTTACAACACAAGTGCCTTTCGCTAACCCATACATCCGGTATAAAATCGTGAACGATCCCAAAAATTTAGATTTTGAGAGCAAGACTGGCCCCGTCCCGCCCTCGAATGTTTACACTTTACAGTCATTGCTGTCATATTTATTACATCGTGTAATTTAGGGAGCACACCACCCGTAGTGGTTAAAGACAGACCATTCAACATGTTGGAACAAAATATTAATTTTATTCATAAGCACGTATTTCGCATACAAACCAACACAGACCAAATGCCAAATAGCGACCCACTACCGATCCCCTCACAATCACCCTTTTAGCTGCAGCCATCCGTTTATGACTTGGCTCGCTATAGCGTCTAAATATTTCGCTGTCAAAAAAGGAATTGTTGGTTGTCTAGAGAATTCAATGGTGTCTTGTCTTCATTATAATGAATATGATATTCAAATTGACAGTTGTGTGAATATTCTTGAGACCTGTGACTGATTTCCTGGCTGATACAACATTGCCGTATTTTTATTTTTATTTTATTTTTATTTTTTTTTTGGGGGGGGGGAGGGCGCGAATTTTGTAATTTTATTTAAAATACATTTTAATTGATTTGTTGTCTTATTTGAAATTTTCATAATATACGATCTATACCATCGGGGGCCCCCGCTTCGCGGGGGCCCCCCCGCCTTGCGGGGTTTGCGGGGCCTTCCGCTACGCCACTGATCGTACATATCGCGATATCGAACTTGCGCCTAACAGGCTAATTGTTAGGGGGAAAACGATTTCGTCAAGTCACGCCAATCACAACATCGCTGTTTTGTGTGGATATTTTAAATTTTGAATAGTACAACATACAAATTGACACACATAATAAGGCATTTCAAAGTTAAAATATTTATTTAAATAATATTGTTTATAATGAATGGCCTCTAACTGGTCTGGAAATCCTAACAAAAAAAAAACGAGAAAAATTGCGATATCGCGATATCGTATGTCACTTGAAAATTTCAAAATCGATATTTCCTCTTGCGATATCGATGTGTTTTTTTTATCGTAGGGCACTGGGCAGCCCTACTTTATAATATAATTGTTGACATTCAATAGAATTCGTCATCCGATGCTTAAAATATGGTCATCTTCACCTTATATTATTGTGTAGAATTAATTGTGTTTCTAATAACAAATGATAATGATGATGACTGACTAACTGATACAATATCAAGACAGTTATTTCTTACTCCAATAAGAAGCACAGTTATATAATAACATCAATTAACTAAGTAAAATGCATTGTTATCCAAGTGTCTGGGCTAGGCTGTATGATTAGGGAGATAACTCTCGGCCTATGATGGAGATCGAGCCCACAACCTCAGACTTACCGAACCCAATTACCGGAGGGGGGGGGGGGGGGGTAATCAGTCCAGCGCCTTCCACACCGGATATCTAATTACATTGAGTAGGCTCTTATTATCTTCCTCATCACACCGCTCGCCTCAATATTCCAATCATACAACGCCACTTCCAGATAATTTTAATCAGTAGTATCCAATCGACTACAAGTTTCAATGTAGAGCTTTAAAATAATTAAAAATTAGTTGTTAATTTGATATCACACAAAGTAGCGATTTGTAAGAGAACCTGAGTATATTCAATTAATTTGATTCCTTCTAATAAATCTCAATTACATCTTCTTTATGGGTATATAAAGAAGCTTGAGTGACATACCACATATTTTGAGATAATTTCGGATGTTTAACGGGCTGTAATTCGAAAATTTTAAGAAACTCAAATGTTTATTTTTGTGTAGTAACGGCCACTTATTGCTTACGTGTCTATGAATGCAGCCATGCTATCGCAAGTAGAGACGAGAACAAGCGCATTTCTCTGGGGCTCGAACCCACGTCTCTGGGTTTTAATCGTTTGAGCCCCCAAGGGCAAACCATGCTCGTATCTGTTGTCTACGTGTTTTTTATTGCCAAGCGTACCCCCTATCGTTCCTGAGTGGGTTATTACTTATTCCATCAATTATTACAATTTAAAAATTCAATTAAATTGTTTTACAAACTCCTAGACCCAGATTCACAAAGGTGCCTAAGTGCAAATCTTAGGCTATTTCAGTGATATAAATCACTCATATGTCGTTCTGCAATGCCATAAAGATATAATGTATTTAAATATCCACAATGTAATTAATAATATTTTATTTGTGAATGGGTAGTAATACCCAAGATGATTTATCTAGCTAGGACTTGCCTAGTTAAGGACAACTTAGGGAACTTTGTTAGTCAAGGGCCAGCTGCTTTTCGTTTTTAAACACAAGTATTGGAATGGAACCAATTATCATTGCATTTCGACCTAATGTAAGCATTGAGTGTCTTTTACAAGTTATGAAAAGATTTGAGCTTAATACATTTGTATTTACTTATAAGTAGAGTATTATATTTGTTATATTTGTGTCTCTTCATCTTTGCCTATTGTACGTGTATGGACTAGGTTATCATGAATGGAGGGTTCCATCAGTGGCGTAAGAACCTAGCAGGGGGCCCCCCAGCAAATACAAAATTGGGCCCCCATCCCCTCCGCTTATTGTTAGTTGTAATCTAACTGTGTGTTTAAAATTCGTGCTCTTTCAACGTTATCTGTTGACACAAGTTCAGCCGAGAATTTTAGAAACGCCTGCATCGATGTGGTTATAATTAAATAGCCGACGTCTTGCTTTCGAGTCCGCAAACACAACGTTGGCCGAGTCGATGTCTACGTTGCGTGCGCGTTCATTTTCTATGCTCAACAACGCATCCTGCAAGATCCCGAAATCTTGAGCCATAGAACTTCTTGAATATGTTTTGAGTATTTTAAGTTAAGAAAATGATCGTTCAGCTGAATTGCCACCGGCACTAAGCCGCTTTTGGAGCTTATGTAATATAACAACATGCGTATCTGTTCACTTTAGTTGAAAACAGTATTCACGCAAATGGCGGTTGAGTATAAGAATGTAATATAACAACATGAGTATAGGTATCTTTTTACTTTAGTTGAAACAGCGTTCACGCAACTGGCGGTTGATTATAAGAATGTAATATAACAACATGAGTATAGGTATCTGTTTACTTTAGTTGAAACAGCGTGCACGCAACTGGCGGTTGAGTATAAGAATGTAATATAACAACATGAGTATAGGTATCTGTTTACTTTAGTTGAAACAGCGTTCACGCAACTGGCGGTTGAGTATAAGAATGTAATATAACAAGATGAGTATAGGTATCTGTTAACTTAAGTTGAAACAGCATTCACGCAACTGGCGGTTGAGTATAAGTTTGTAATATAACAACATGAGTATTACCTGTTAACTATAGTTGAAACAGCGTTCACGCAACTGGCGGTTGAGTATAAGAATGTAATATAACAACATGAGTATAGGTATCTGTTTACTATAGTTGAAACAGCGTTAACGCAAGTGGCGGTTGAGTATAAGAATGTTATACAACAACATGAGTATAGGTATCTGTTTACTTTAGTTGAAACAGCGTTCACGCAACTGGCGGTTGAATATAAGAATGTAATATAACAACATGAGTATAGGTATCTGTTTACTTTACTTGAAACAGCGTTCACGCAACTGGCGGTTGAGTATAAGAATGTTATATAACAACATGAGTATAGGTATCTGTTTACTATAGTTGAAACAGCGTTAACGCAAGTGGCGGTTGAGTATAAGAATGTTATACAACAACATGAGTATAGGTATCTGTTTACTTTAGTTGAAACAGCGTTCACGCAACTGGCGGTTGAATATAAGAATGTAATATAACAACATGAGTATAGGTATCTGTTTACTTTACTTGAAACAGCGTTCACACAATTGGCGGTTGAGTATAAGAATGTAATATAACAACATGAGTATAGGTATCTGTTTGCTTTAGTTGAAACAGCGTGCACAAAACTGGCGGTTGAGTATAAGAATGTAATATAACAACATGAGTATAGGTATCTGTTTACTTTAGTTGAAACAGCGTTCACGCAACAGGCGGTTGAGTATAAGAATGTAATGTAACAACATGAGTATAGGTACCTGTTAACTATAGTTGAAACAGCGTTCACGCAACTGGCGGTTGAGTATAAGAATGTAATATAACAACATGAGTATAGGTATCTGTTTACTATAGTTGAAACAGCATTAACGCAAGTGGCGGTTGAGTATAAGAATGTTATACAACAACATGAGTATAGGAATATGTTTACTTTAGTTGAAACAGCGTTCACGCAACTGGCGGTTGAGTATAAGAATGTAATATAACAACATGAGTATAGGTATCTGTTTGCTTTAGTTGAAACAGCGTGCACGCAACTGGCGGTTGAGTATAAGAATGTAATATAACAACATGAGTACAGGTATCTGTTTACTTTAGTTAACCCAGCGTTCACGCAACTGGCGGTTGAGTATAAGAATGTAATATAACAACATGAGTATAGGTATCTGTTTACTTTAGTTGAAACAGCGTTCACGCAACTAGCGGTTGAGTATAAGAATGTAATATAACAACATGAGTATAGGTATCTGTTTGCTTTAGTTGAAACAGCGTGCACGCAACTGGCGGTTGAGTATAAGAATGTAATATAACAACATGAGTATAGGTATCTGTTTACTTTAGTTGAAACAGCGTTCACGCAACTAGCGGTTGAGTATAAGAATGTAATATAACAACATGAGTATAGGTATCTGTTTACTTTAGTTGAAACAGCGTTCACGCAACTAGCGGTTGAGTATAAGAATGTAATATAACAACATGAGTATAGGTATCTGTTTGCTTTAGTTGAAACAGCGTGCACGCAACTGGCGGTTGAGTATAAGAATGTAATATAACAACATGAGTATAGGTATCTGTTTACTTTAGTTGAAACAGCGTTCACGCAACTGGCGGTTGAGTATAAGAATGTAATATAACAACATGAGTATAGGTATCTGTTTACTTTAGTTGAAACAGCGTTCACGCAACTAGCGGTTGAGTATAAGAATGTAATATAACAACATGAGTATAGGTATCTGTTTACTTTAGTTGAAACAGCGTTCACGCAACTGGCGGTTGAGTATAAGAATGTAATATAACAACATGAGTATAGGTATCTGTTTGCTTTAGTTGAAACAGCGTGCACGCAACTGGCGGTTGAGTATAAGAATGTAATATAACAACATGAGTAAAGGTATCTGTTTACTTTAGTTGAAACAGCGTTCACGCAACTGGCGGTTGAGTATAAGAATGTAATATAACAACATGAGTATAGGTATCTGTTTACTTTAGTTGAAACAGCGTTCACGCAACTAGCGGTTGAGTATAAGAATGTAATATAACAACATGAGTATAGGTATCTGTTTACTTTAGTTGAAACAGCGTTCACGCAACTGGCGGTTGAGTATAAGAATGTAATATAACAACATGAGTATAGGTATCTGTTTGCTTTAGTTGAAACAGCGTGCACGCAACTGGCGGTTGAGTATAAGAATGTAATATAACAACATGAGTATAGGTATCTGTTTACTTTAGTTGAAACAGCGTTTTCGCAACTGGCGGTTGAGTATAAGAATGTTATATAACAACATGAGTATAGGTATCTGTTTACTTTAGTTGAAAAAGCGTTCACACAATTGGCGGTTGAGTATAAGAATGTAATATAACAACATGAGTATAGGTATCTGTTTGCTTTAGTTGAAACAGCGTGCACGCAACTAGCGGTTGAGTATAAGAATGTAATATAACAACATGAGTAGTGGTATCTGTTTGCTTTAGTTGAAACAGCGTGCACGCAACTGGCGGTTGAGTATAAGAATGTAATATAACAACATGAGTATAGGTATCTGTTTACTTTAGTTGAAACAGCGTTCACGCAACTGGCGGTTTAGTAAAGGAATGTAATATAACAACATTAGTATAGGTATCTGTTAACTTAAGTTGAAACAGCGTTCACGCAACTGGCGGTTGAGTATAAGTTTGTAATATAACAACATGAGTATAGGTACCTGTTAACTATAGTTGAAACAGCGTTCACGCAACTGGCGGTTGAGTATAAGAATGTAATATAACAACATGAGTATAGGTATCTGTTTACTTTAGTTGAAACAGCGTTCACGCAACTGGCGGTTGAGTATTTGAATGTTATATAACAACATGAGTGTAGGTATCTGTTTACTTTAGTTGAAACAGCGTGCACGCAACTGGCGGTTGAGTATAAGAATGTTATATAACAATATGAGTATAGTTATCTGTTTGCTTTAGTTGAAACAGCGTGCACGCAACTGGCGGTTGAGTATAAGAATGTAATATAACAACATGAGTATAGGTATCTGTTTACTTTAGTTAAAACAGCGTTCACGCAACTGGCGGTTGAGTATAAGAATGTTATATAACAACATGAGTATAGGTATCTGTTTACTTTAGTTTAACAACGTTCACGCAATTGGTGGTTGAGTATACGAATGTAAGTAGAGGGCCCTCCTCACTCAAGGGCCCGATAGCACTGCTACCCCTGCTACCCTGGTAGTTACGCAACTGGGTTCCATGGCGCGAGGACAGTGTTTCAGTGGCGGTTGACAGCCTGATACATACCCACAACATGTAACGACCATGCTCAGTGCGCTCAGTATCATGAATGAAGGGTTCCATGGCGCGAGGACAGTGTTTCAGTGGCTGATACATACCCCCTACATGTAACGACCATGCTCAGTGCGCTCAGTATCATGAATGAAGGGTTCCATGGCGCGAGGACAGTGTTTCAGTGGCTGATACATACCCCCTACATGTAACGACCATGCTCAGTGCGCTCAGTATCATGAATGAAGGGTTCCATGGCGCGAGGACAGTGTTTCAGTGGCTGATACATACCCCCTACATGTAACGACCATGCTCAGTGCGCTCAGTATCATGAATGAAGGGTTCCATGGCGCGAGGACAGTGTTTCAGTGGCTGATACATACCCCCTACATGTAACGACCATGCTCAGTGCGCTCAGTATCATGAATGAAGGGTTCCATGGCGCGAGGACAGTGTTTCAGTGGCTGATACATACCCCCTACATGTAACGACCATGCTCAGTGCGCTCAGTATCATGAATGAAGGGTTCCATGGCGCGAGGACAGTGTTTCAGTGGCGGTTGACAGCCTGATACATACCCACAACATGTAACGACCATGCTCAGTGCGCTCAGTATCATGAATGAAGGGTTCCATGGCGCGAGGACAGTGTTTCAGTGGCTGATACATACCCCCTACATGTAACGACCATGCTCAGTGCGCTCAGTATCATGAATGAAGGGTTCCATGGCGCGAGGACAGTGTTTCAGTGGCTGATACATACCCCCTACATGTAACGACCATGCTCAGTGCGCTCAGTATCATGAATGAAGGGTTCCATGGCGCGAGGACAGTGTTTCAGTGGCTGATACATACCCCCTACATGTAACGACCATGCTCAGTGCGCTCAGTATCATGAATGAAGGGTTCCATGGCGCGAGGACAGTGTTTCAGTGGCTGATACATACCCCCTACATGTAACGACCATGCTCAGTGCGCTCAGTATCATGAATGAAGGGTTCCATGGCGCGAGGACAGTGTTTCAGTGGCGGCCGACAGCCTGATACATACCCCCTACATGTAACGACCATGCTCAGTGCGCTCAGTATCATGAATGAAGGGTTCCATGGCGCGAGGACAGTGTTTCAGTGGCTGATACATACCCCCTACATGTAACGACCATGCTCAGTGCGCTCAGTATCATGAATGAAGGGTTCCATGGCGCGAGGACAGTGTTTCAGTGGCTGATACATACCCCCTACATGTAACGACCATGCTCAGTGCGCTCAGTATCATGAATGAAGGGTTCCATGGCGCGAGGACAGTGTTTCAGTGGCTGATACATACCCCCTACATGTAACGACCATCAGTGCGCCGCTGAATGGCCCTGCTGGATTCCTGACGCTAATGGAGCTCAACGATGTTCTCTATTTCGTCACTCTACGGTCGCCAGCTCAGTTCCTGGCACGGAATTTCATTACCAGCAAAGCGACGAAGAACCACCTCAATAGAAAGATCATACTCCCCAACCCCCCAAACTTCTAACGCTGATGTCAGTTTTCACACAGTAAGCGTTACTTAAACGCTTCACATTCGATATTGACATTATTTTCCTTCTCTTTTGTCGGAATTTAGTTTTTCCACCAACAAAATGTCGTAGATGGTTTTCTTTCTGTATTTCTCCTTTCAATTGTTTGTATAAACAAATCTTCACTAGAGTAGATTTTCCTTGACATTCTAAGATTGCCATCTTGCTTACCTTCCAATAGCCGTTTTGTGTTCCCTATTACGATATGAACGATATGATTTATGTCATTTTTTACAAGAAGTCCTCTACAACTGTATATGATTGGCACGTATGTTGTGGGTAATATTCTGGTGAAACGGCAACAAATCAAATGATTCGCATACGGCCAGTTACTGAGCAGGTTTTCGTGTGAGAAGTGCCTCAAACATAAGAAGTACACGGGATGTAAGTCGAGCCATCCCATCGGTCAGATTCTTGGAATTGTTTGATATCACATGACTAGGGTTTGAGGTTAGCAAAGCACACTCCCCCCCCCCCCCCCCCCCCCACGTGCCGTACCCAGACAAACGGGACGAATCGATGCCGCGGCGCCTGGATAAGACAGAATGCTGAACCCTCATATAGCCCACTAGATTACTGTACGAGCAACCGCCTATACTTGTCTTTCAACCCTTCCTGAGTACCTGACGTTAGTTCTTACCACCGATACTTTAGCCCTTCCTGAGTACCTGACGTTAGTTCTTACCACCGATACTTTCAACCCTTCCTGAGTACCTGACGTTAGTTCTTACCACCGATACTTTCAGCCCTTCCTGAGAACCTGACGTTAGTTCTTACCACCGATACTTTCAACCCTTCCTGAGTAACTGACGTTAGTTCTTACCACCGATACTTTCAACCCTTCCTGAGTACCTGACGTTAGTTCTTACCACCGATACTTTCAACCCTTCCTGAGTACCTGACGTTAGTTCTTACCACCGATACTTTCAACCCTTCCTGAGTACCTGACGTTAGTTCTTACCACCGATACTTTCAACCCTTCCTGAGTACCTGACGTTAGTTCTTACCACCGATACTTTAGCCCTTCCTGAGTACCTGACGTTAGTTCTTACCACCGATACTTTAGCCCTTCCTGAGTACCTTACGTTAGTTCTTACCACCGATACTTTCAACCCTTCCTGAGTACCTGACGTTAGTTCTTACCACCGATACTTTCAGCTCTTCCTGAGTACCTGACGTTAGTTCTTACCACCGATACTTTCAGCTCTTCCTGAGTACCTGACGTTAGTTCTTACCACCGATACTTTAGCCCTTCCTGAGTACCTGACGTTAGTTCTTACCACCGATACTTTAGCCCTTCCTGAGTACCTGACGTAAGTTCTTACCACCGATACTTTCAACCCTTCCTGAGTACCTGACGTTAGTTCTTACCACCGATACTTTAGCCATTCCTGAGTACCTGACGTTAGTTCTTACCACCGATACTTTCAACCCTTCCTGAGTACCTGACGTTAGTTCTTACCACCGATACTTTCAACCCTTCCTGAGTACCTGACGTTAGTTCTTACCACCGATACTTTAGCCCTTCCTGAGTACCTGACGTTAGTTCTTACCACCGATACTTTCAACCCTTCCTGAGTACCTGACGTTAGTTCTTACCACCGATACTTTAGCCCTTCCTGAGTACCTGACGTTAGTTCTTACCACCGATACTTTAGCCCTTCCTGAGTACCTGACGTTAGTTCTTACCACCGATACTTTCAACCCTTCCTGAGTACCTGACGTTAGTTCTTACCACCGATACTTTAGCCCTTCCTGAGTACCTGACGTTAGTTCTTACCACCGATACTTTCAACCCTTCCTGAGTACCTGACGTTAGTTCTTACCACCGATACTTTCAACCCTTTCTGAGTACCTGACGTTAGTTCTTACCACCGATACTTTCAACCCTTCCTGAGTACCTGACGTTAGTTCTTACCACCGATACTTTCAGCTCTTCCTGAGTACCTGACGTTAGTTCTTACCACCGATACTTTCAACCCTTCCTGAGTACCTGACGTTAGTTCTTACCACCGATACTTTCAGCCCTTCCTGAGAACCTGACGTTAGTTCTTACCACCGATACTTTCAACCCTTCCTGAGTACCTGACGTTAGTTCTTACCACCGATACTTTCAACCCTTCCTGAGTACCTGACGTTAGTTCTTACCACCGATACTTAAGCCCTTCCTGAGTACCTGACGTTAGTTCTTACCACCGATACTTTCAACCCTTCCTGAGTACCTGACGTTAGTTCTTACCACCGATACTTTCAGCCCTTCCTGAGTACCTGACGTTAGTTCTTACCACCGATACTTTAGCCCTTCCTGAATACCTGACGTTAGTTCTTACCACCGATACTTTTAGCCCTTCCTGAGTACCTGACGTTAGTTCTTACCACCGATACTTTAGCCCTTCCTGAGTACCTGACGTTAGTTCTTACCACCGATACTTTAGCCCTTCCTGAGTACCTGACGTTAGTTCTTACCACCGATACTTTCAGCCCTTCCTGAGTACCTGACGTTAGTTCTTACCACCGATACTTTCAACCCTTCCTGAGTACCTGACGTTAGTTCTTACCACCGATACTTTAGCCCTTCCTGAGTACCTGACGTTAGTTCTTACCACCGATACTTTAGCCCTTCCTGAGTACCTGACGTTAGTTCTTACCACCGATACTTTCAGCCCTTCCTGAGTACCTGACGTTAGTTCTTACCACC
This sequence comes from Isoperla grammatica, assembly GCA_945910005.1. Classification (NCBI taxonomy): domain Eukaryota; kingdom Metazoa; phylum Arthropoda; class Insecta; order Plecoptera; family Perlodidae; genus Isoperla; species Isoperla grammatica. The sequence continues at coordinate 2,293,336 of OX246745.1, forward strand.
GATACTTTCAACCCTTCCTGAGTACCTGACGTTAGTTCTTACCACCGATACTTTCAACCCTTCCTGAGTACCTGACGTTAGTTCTTACCCCCGATACTTTCAACCCTTCCTGAGTACCTGACGTTAGTTCTTACCACCGATACTTTCAACCCTTCCTGAGTACCTGACGTTAGTTCTTACCACCGATACTTTTAGCCCTTCCTGAGTACCTGACGTTAGTTCTTACCACCGATACTTTCAGCTCTTCCTGAGTACCTGACGTTAGTTCTTACCACCGATACTTTCAGCTCTTCCTGAGTACCTGACGTTAGTTCTTACCACCGATACTTTCAACCCTTCCTGAGTACCTGACGTTAGTTCTTACCACCGATACTTTAGCCCTTCCTGAGTACCTGACGTTAGTTCTTACCACCGATACTTTCAGCCCTTCCTGAGTACCTGACGTTAGTTCTTACCACCGATACTTTCAGCTCTTCCTGAGTACCTGACGTTAGTTCTTACCACCGATACTTTCAGCTCTTCCTGAGTACCTGACGTTAGTTCTTACCACCGATACTTTAGCCCTTCCTGAGTACCTGGTATTCCACTGGTAAGATAGCTAGTCCTTCATGCCTCAAGTGAAGACCCCAAAGCAATTACAACGCACGCGGACGAGAAAAGTTGTTCAATGTTTAACTTGAGGGCAATAAGCCACTACAATAAGATACGTTACATTCCATCAATTTCTGTTTAGTTAATGCAGTCTTCTTCAGAGATTACGACAAATTAGAATACGGGCATTATCGTTATCAATCAAACACTGAAGAAACCTAACACTGTGAGTTTACATTATCTCCCTGTTCACAGTAACAAACTTTAAATAATAGCAGATAAGGGGTATGAAAAATTTTGTTTCCATATCATTCGTAAGCATCTGCATAAACTAATTTGTACTTAACAATTCACCTTGCTTACATTACACATGTTTGAATTTTTTACTTTTACCCTGTTTCTCTATATGTGTTCGCGAAACAATGGATTGTAGAAATAACTAGTCCTTGCGTCATGCTAGGCAACATGCAAAGACATCAACCTTTAGCCTTACCTTTAATGTTCGTTCTTATTAATTGATGTGTCTGGGTTGAGAAACACAAGCAATAAAATGTCCAGCATTAATGACCCACAGCAGATCGAATTAACAATGGAAGGCATAATGTTCTTGGTTTAATATTCGTAGCGGTGACATTGTAAATGCTTGGGATACCTATTTTGACACTATTACTATTTGACATTCGGTTTACCAATGCCATAAAACTTATTCCTAACAATTTGAGTAAGTTTTTAATTAAATACAAATGAATAGGGCATGAATGAGGTATTATTATCTTTCACCACGCACGAAGTTCTGAGCGCAAAATGTAGAAACTGCATCGAGATAATATTACAAAGGCAATCTTTATTACGTAGGTTCCATTGTACATCATTTTTTATGAAACATTAGGAAAAGTTTGGTTTAGTAATTAAGTCCTAGATAATGGCAATACAAATAAAGTGGAGGTCGATTAAAATAAGACAAGTTTGTTGAAGAATTTAAATATTTGGGTATAATCTTAGATAATAAGTTATCATTTAAAATCCATATTAATTACACTGTATCAAAAATTAGTAATAGGATAGGTTATATAAGTAGAATTGGTCATCATTTGTCGTCGTGGACAAAAATGATAATTTACAAGACAATAGTACAACCACATTTCGATTTCTGTTCAACAATTTTTTATCAGGCTTTTAACATGGATATTGACAGACTTCAGAAATTACAAAATAGAGGTATGCGAACTATACTTAAATGTAATCGTTATGTTTCAATAACAACAATGCTGAACACACTTCAATGGATAAATGTTAAAGAACAAATTAAACGTAATGCAATGTTATTCATTTTTAAGATCCATCATAACTTATTGCCGAATTACTAAGGATTGAAATTAAAGCCAATAGCATCAATTCACGACCATAGCACAAGAACAGCTAAAAATGGGTACTATTTAAAAGGTTGGAATAAAAAGATGACTAGTAAATCAATTTTTTATACTGGTATTAGGGAATTTAATAACTTACCTTGTACAGTTATTAATTCCATTAATGTTGCTAGTTTTAAGAAAAATTATCTCTTACATAGAGCTCAGTTTCAGAAATGAATTTATATTAATTAATACTTATATCATTATATCATATTGTTTAAACAAAATGTGAAATAGTGTGTAGTGTACGTGAAATGGGGAGTGTAATGTATTGCAATAGCTGTTGGCAGCTAAATAAAGAATTATTATTATTATTATTAATACATTTCAAGAGATGTGCATTAGTGTGCGTAAGGCACACTCCTCCCTTCTCCTTGGAACACAGACGATGGCAACGCCGCATTGTACATTTTTGTACTGTACACCTTTAATGGCAACGCCGCATTGTACAACCTGCATTGTAAACTAATGGCCATGGGGAACACGTATTTCCTTGTAAATAGTTAGATGAATGCAAGGAACTACAAGTTTCACTCAATTGTATTCAATACGCATTGTTACTGCAGTGTTGTGAAGTTTACTACATCCATGCATGGCAAGTCAGAGAGCGGTGGTCGTTATTGTGTCGCTTTTCAGAATCTTATTTAGATCTAAATTCTAAAAACGCTTCACCTCACATCCGTGAATTCTTCTGAAACATCTTGTCATATAGATTCGTTGAGAACAACGACATCGTATCAATGGTTTGACGCTACGACTCAAGGAAACAGTCGTGGAAGCAAAGGGCTTCAATCCTATAAGCCATAAACTCACGTCAAGAGTCTTCAACTCTATCGCTATGTACTTTGACAAGTAATCATGCACATCTGGCAAACATATGATTACTCGAGATGAGCAAGTACCAACTACCAAGCACACACCACAAGGTGGTATTTAACGCAAGTAGCCGCAGAATTATTAAACGAACCAACTCAAACACAAGCTTTTATATTCAGTACGTACAAAGCAATGTTTTAAACAAATAAACACTCACAAACATAATATCTTTATCTTCCGCTTTACGATTATTGCGGCATTGTCCCGAATTAACTGATACCGCTAAACACCTTTTCTAGTATTATAATTAGTATTGTTAGTATTTTAAATGTATTAGTTACAATATAACAAATGATATTTTACACAGTACAGTTATAACCAAACCAAATTGAACCCGGTATTCCCTTTTCCGATGTCGTGTAGAGATATGATTAACAAACGGTATTTAGTAGCAGTATGGTCATAGTGAATGAGAGTAAATGTTGAGGGAAAACTATTTGTACCAGTCGTGAACTGAAGGGTGAACGTTGTCAAGAGCGTCGGGAGTATCATAGGCCGAACATCGTTGAATGCTGTCCAATGTCCAATGTACATGCGTTCAATACTCTCAATACTTTTCATTTCTATCAACCTTGTTGACGTGTGAGTTAGTATTTTATAACCAATAACCATGCAATGCCCTTGTATGGGTCTGTCAATGTCTGCGCATTGTGTTTATGTACACAGATCGGCAGGTTGACGTGAAGAACGGCGCGATGCTGCAGATAGACCGTGCATTGGCAACAGTGGCCGAGCGGGATACATGAACAAAGAGATAACCTACATACATTGTTGTCAGAAAATGAGAAACAAAAGAAACCGCGTACAGTCCTAATTAGAAGGCAACTGACCTGAATTGCAGTAGCCGTTGATTTTATCGTCTATGATTTTGGTTGTTAGAAACGTAACCAGCCCCCAAGGCTTCAAACAGGTGTCAAACTTCGTTGTCTACGGATCTAGGTTAGACAATTTGTAAAGTTGTTGGACTGAATGTAACTCAAGAGTTGTTTAATTGAAACTATCATAGGATTAGAGAAGCTTAGAATATTTCCACATAGCAGTTTTTAAATCGGTTTACAGAAAAGTGTTCAATGCAAGATATAATTACTGTACCAAAGAAAACGGAACAGATATTCACATGCAAACACATATGCGAGATGAACGTAAGTAAGAAAACACTTTTATTGGCGATCTTTTGGTTAATATTCATTCCATAATTATAAATTTCACTTTATTATTTCTTCTCTTTCTTTATAGCCTTATCTCTTTTTTTTCTCTCTGTTGATTAGGTAGCATTTTGTCCACTTAAGATTGATTCATTTGATCCTCTTAACAGCAAAGTTATCTAATTTTATTTTAATTACGTTATTCGTGTTGCTTTCAAGAAACTCTTTGCCGTGTTCAGTGTTCGTAAAGTTTGTTTTTGTGTCAATTCACCCTGGTTTTGACAATATTTGTCTAAGAAAAGAGAAATATTTAGCATGTCTCAGATTTCAATTACATCATATCAATCTTATTTTATCGAGACTCACTTTGTACAGACTTAAGAAGTTTCCATTCCAACTTATCAATTATTGAGAGGAATATGTTTAAAAGTTCGTTTTTGTGGGATAAAATGTTCAAGAGGCCAGATCACTTCAGATAAAGCAGACAGTCGTTGGTAAATATGACCTATCACTTTTAATATGACGAATATCGTTCTACAAAATATTCTGAAAGGAAACATCTATATTTTCTGTGAGAAGTAAACTCCAGCAAAAACCAGTCAGCAAATCAACTATATTTCGAGCATATTCCCACACATGTCAGCATCAAACTGTGGATTTACATAATAACATGTATTCTTGAGGTTAAAGACGATCAGCTTTCAATTAAAGAACGTTGCAATTTCCTAGAACTAAAAGAGGTTTTCCATGATCAGCTGTCATACGATGATGCATTTGACAAGTCATATCCCCCTTTTCGGATCTAAGGATTTGTCTGAAACCTTAACCATAAGCTCGTAGATCTTGGGATTTTTGGAATTTATGTGAACGTCATAATGGTTTTGGATAGCTTAATGCTAGATCATAAATCTTAAGGCTTCACAGGACATTAAGCCCTTCGCGAGGCTGCAGCTGACGGTCATAAGCGAGCGAGGCTTGACGCAGGCATGAATCAGCTACAGCACTACTTCACTCTACATGCTACGACATAACGCTAGCAACGATCTATGGGAACGCTTTTGAATGACAACATTCAGATCAGAAATGGTGTTTTTAAGTTTCTCGTTTAGGTTGATCTACACAGAAAGGCGTAAGCTAAAGAAACGTATTCACGATAATAAAGTAACCTTGTAAGCACAGGCAAAAGGTGACACTGTGCTCTACAGTAGCTGTTTCAATACAATAAATATGCTGGTAGGAAGGCTGGAAATGTAAGCCCTAGATATATTGTTGATACACAAAAAGCACTAGTTTTTGTGGGACAATCTAAATGTTGTGAATCGAAAGACTATAGGCTAGCGTGTTAACGTCCTCGTAGTCATACTTGGGGTAAATGTGGTCATTCAGACACTAAGCAGCAAGATTCAGCCGTAGAATACTTCATCTGACTGTACAGTGTACAACGCGTGAGGGAACAGTTCCAACGTGACGCGTTTGGCCAAGCAAATGAAACACGAATATGCGCTTGTTTAAATACAGCCCTGTTAGTTTAGCAGAAATGATCAACGGTAGAGATGTAATTAAAAGGCTGTCTTATTCGGATATATTTGGACGTCTGAACTGTTTAGTTACCCACGGTATTTATTTTATTCAACATTCTATTTTAGATGAGTATCAACGCTATATCTTCAAACTTGAGGATATCTGTGTACACTTATTATGTCGTTGTTGTAAACGGTCGTTTTATTTTTACATAATGATGTCAATTATGAAGAAATATTTCTAAATTTCCGTAAGATATAATTTCCCGAATAAATAAATTAGTTTGTATTTATTGTCCGCCTAATCAGTTACAATAACTTACTTTCATCGCGGGACATTATACTATATATTATGTTCTTCATTGCTATGACGGCTCTAAATTAGCAAAGTTTACACATACACCAGTATCAAACATAAATTCAATTAAATTTAGTATATAATTTAAAAATACCCAGCCCAAACCTAGACCTTCAACAGTGGAGTCATGAATATAACCCCGCAATACTAACGAGCCACAAGGATGTTCATACTGGAGAAAGTAAAAGCAAAGTATGAATATAGTATCGTGATAAAAGATCAAACGGGGATTTGAACAGCAACCTATAGATGTTTATCATGACTCATGAAGCTCTCAAAGCATTATTACTTCAAACGATGTAAGTGGAAAGAGCTACGACGAAGCGATAATAATTGAACAAATCAAGCTATTCGTAAACAAGCAGCCGCGTAAAGGAGTCTGGGAGTCGTTGGTCGTTGTTTGCGTTACATGTCACGTGTCACAACGGGCAATACATCATACAGCTAAGCCTCGTAATCCAAAGCTCTTGCAAAGAAAGATGCAACCCCCGCCAGCTCGGATAGGCCGACTCCCATAATTTGTCTTGGACTAGAATCTAGATCATCAAGCCATGAATTTGAATACTTATTAAACGAATTCATACATAAAAGAAAACTAAGGCAACAATAGATAAAAAGTAGTCTCACGTTTAAAACCACACAAAATGTTTCTTCTTTAATTATATCTCAAGAATGCTCCACAAAATAGAAAATCTGGTTCTATATTGGACTTTGGTATGCCCTACATACTAAATTCTAAATGCATCTGACATTAAAGTCAGTGTGGTCGTTATTTGTGTTAAATTTTCATTACTAATTGATGTAATAATCAAAATTAGTACTCTACTGATATAATATTTGATATATCTATCATTCAGTATGTAGGGCTTACCAAACCACAGTGAGCTGTATAAGTTACATCAGATTCTCGTAAAAATATCGTGTGATTTGTATTACTGGGCTGCGACCTGATTAATCCATATTATTTCACATCAATCGAAGGGTAGGTTAGAGCTACTGCATCGCACATCAAACAATGCGAACACTATTGTGAACCTCCCATGGTACAAGTGTCACCTGTTATTCTTGTATTCATTGCAGAACACTCGATATCGCGTTCGCATTCTCATCCTCGTATCGACCTTTCAAGTGGCGTATAGTTACAGCCAACTTCAACTCGCATTCATAAGAATCACCCCAACTCCACTTGTTTTCACGCAGAACAAAAGGGAACCCTCATATACTTGACTACTGTTAGTAACGACTTTGGCGTAATGTGATTTGGAACACAGTATAGCTGATATTACGTCACTTATCGTGGAACGAGTCAAGTTTAGTGATCGCATAGTCATCAATCAGTTGTTGTATTGCATTTCAGGCTGAGTGATTAAGTGTTAACCACTAATAGCTTTGAATAACGGTTTGTTATTACGCAGACAGTTATGATTTGCACAAACAAGTGCTCTCTTGTCAATCACTGATGCAGATATAGCGGAATATCCACATAATCATTGTGTTATGTATGTTGAACCTCAAACCACATAGGAGAACTATTTGCTAACACGATGGTTATGCAATCATTATTATTAGAAATAATAATAATAATAATAATAATAATAATAATAATAATAATAATAATAATAATAATAATAATAATAATAATAATAATAATAATAATAATAATAACCTGTGTGATCCGGGTCTAAGAGTCACGTAAAAATTTGCTCCTTATTTAAAATGTAATTTCCATGATAGAAGGAAGAATCGGTCCCAGTTTTTGACATAGGGGTGTTCCATAAGATGTCTACTACGAGGGAAATTGAAGGGAAGTACTAGTTTGCATTTATATTCAAATAAATAATAGTTTAATTAAGTTTTAAGTGGTTGTTCCGAGACAGTCGAGACTCCGTTTTGTTTAGCATAGGAACAAATGAAGGTAGATAATTTTGGCAGACAAATTAGGTCAATATGGGCGTAGATTTCGTTCACGTTATTCATTACTCATAATTTACCAAGATTAGGCTATATAAATAAAGTTAGATGTATTAGCAGATGTACGTAAGCACTTTTCAATCTTTTCAGAATTTAGAGGACTTTTCGTCTTTGAAGTCTGAGAAGTAATTGGAAATTTACGAGATGGCAGTCCACAAATTTGCCGCTAACAGCGCGCGCGCGGTTCTGGAGTTCGACGAGACCTCACCAGAGGAATCGCGAGAGGACTCGTATCAAGGAAGTTGAAGGAAAATAATAGTGGACTTTCTCGATCAAACTGGGAAGTGTATCGACTGAGTGCATTGACTTTTCGAAACAACAAAACGAACTTTGACAGCTGTTATAGAAAATAATTTTGACAGAACATGACGTGAACTTTAACATACCGAAGAACATTTACAACTAGTTTAAACTTATGAGAGTGAATCCTTCGAGACAACATCCATCCTGACATGGTTTTCGTGGTTTTCCATTGTCCATAGAGTAGAATTACTAGGATGGCATCGAGAAATCGGCCACGACCGTACACACAGCAACACGACGCAAAGAAGACACACACGAAGACAACGCAAATAAGATCATATCATTATGCAGTGTATACTATGAACAAGTACTAATAAGACAGTAACGACTGAAGTTGAACAAGGTACCTCATGGAAATACTTGGCATTACATCTGTATTGTCCGTATAACATGTTAACACCGGCTTTGACCGAGATTGATGACTGTTTAAACAGTAACATGTGATTAGTGAAGTTAAATAAGGTAGACACATGGAAATACTTGACATTACGTCCGTATAACATGTAAACGCCGGTTTTGACCGAGATTGTATGATTGTGATACATTCAATAAAATAATAATAATAATAATTATAAAATAATAATAATAAAAATAATAATAATAATAATCATTATTTTTACCACTAGCCTGAATGTTTGCATGTTTGAATGTTGATCACCACTGCCTTTCTATTGCATTAACAATTGTGATATTTTAATTTCATTATTAAATATCATTTTTATGTGTTTACTATATTTTTGGGTATTTGGAAACGCGGTCGAAGTTAATTGAAAAATCTTAATCTAAAGTGACTACTTCATTTTATTTTAGCCCAGATAATGTAAAAGACATTTTTTAATACCTTCAAACTTGCAATACAAAAATACCTCTTGAAAATCGATATTATATTTTGACGATCCCCATTTTAAACTTTGTGCTAATTAATGGAAGTATATTTACGTGCCTCGTATAATCAGAAACCAGATTTTTAATGTCAACCACAAAAAGTTTAGGAAAATAATACTCCTCTGCGGTCAACAATAAAACCAAGTACATCGAATCTATTTCTGCGTTGATCTATTGGAACATCGCAGAAAAATGTGTCTTTCTTCGAATGGTTTAAAAAACGAAAAACATTCGGCGTTCAAAAAAAAAGAAAGAAGGTGAAAAACGGAAAAAAACGCCGAATCTCAATCAGGGTTATTCCAGGAGGTTGGGTCGACGTTTTTGGGTATTAAGAATTCTTGTAATTACAGCGTTATTAATTGTCGTCCCCACAGTGATGGATGGAATGCTGATTGGCAATTAAGTATCAATCAACAAATAAAGCAGAGTGGCCGTTCTTATAGAATTGTGTGCGTGGTTCGTTGTCGACAGTGTAACATGTTTCTACAAAAAACAACTTAGGACGAGCTAACCTTATTTTATTTTAAATTTCATTAGCTCACGAATAAAACAAGATTGTTCTCTGAAGTGACATCCAGATTAAACGGATCTTATTTGAAAAAAGTCAACACTAAATTCATCAATCCTAGTTGCTTTGTAAGCACGGACGGAGATAACCGTGTAAACGGCCAAGATTAATCGTGCCCAATCGATCCAAGGGGTTGTGACGCGATGGAGTTGAGGCAGAACCACTGGGCTATCGCAGAACAGATCACAGCTGGTCAAGCAGTGCCCCAGTACCAGGGATGCCCTCTGCTTGCGGCCCTCTTTACCTCTTTGCCTCTTTGCATCTGTGCCTCTCTGCCGCTCTGTCGCTCTGTCCATAGCGGTAATTAAAAGCCCTCACTCAACCTCCTCATTGCAAAACTCTCGACCTCAAACTTCCTGAGCGGCAAAGCCTACACCTCCCTCGTCGCTTCGTCATGGCCGCGATGACGGGAAGACTCGATGGAACTGTTTCATATTCTTTTAAACAGAATACAAATTTAACACGTTCTCCGGGCAGTTTAGAAAACTCTGTACAAACATTTCTTCACTGGCAGTTGTATTTTATCCCAGAAGATCCTTTTATGTCGAGAATGTTCGTCGTGTCAATCAGATATCCTCGCTCCTCCCAAACCACCCATTCACCACAAGCTAAATAACTGGCCATATGAACCCATTAATATACACATGTATAACCTCAAGCTCCACGTTCAACATATTATTAGTTTATGGATTTCGCACTTCAAGAAGCTACATTACATTGATTTTGGCACACCTGAACAGAGTAGTTTAATTTGTTATTAAATAATGGTTCTAAATCTCAAAAAGGTTTACCATCTCTGGTCTATGAGCACGGTTTTGTGGCAAAATTAATTCCAGATCAGATTGTGAGTTTGTAGAACGCTAGGTAGAATTACGTGACAAAATGCCCTCGGTTCGAGGGCTTGCACACTAACCAGTACAATGGAGCTGCGATACGTGACAAAATTCAGCTACACAGTTCGGCGTTGAATAAATTCAACGTTATTTTATGTATTTTGAAGCAGCATGAACCAAACTCGTAAGACGGTGTAGAGAGCATTGCTGAAGAACTGTCACGTAATCAAAACAGCCAAAGAATTGAGTTTTCCTAATTTCATTGAACTTGACCAAAGTTCTCTAATACTTACTAGTAATACTAGTAATTCCAAGTGGACGAGCCAAGCGAGTACCATCAGGGAACACCATGGAGGTGGCTGCATTTCATCCCAACACATTCCACGACTCGAATCTCGACATGCGGAACAGGGTCTGGAAGATTAGGGAAATGCAACGCATTCCCAAGCAACTCCTTTCCGCGCGATTACATTTCGCGAAACATCGATTATTGATGTTCGCAGGAACCATCAATCGGCTCTGAATAATGTCGTGGCGATCCGGCCGTGGGGCAAATTTTAATGTTGTGGAGTTTTAGGTTTTCACGATCCGTAAGGGTGACGAAGAGTTAAAATATTCATATAGTATTTACTGTGTTTTCGGAGCCTATCAGCGGAATAATGCACAATGTAAACACGGACAGGATTATATTTGTACTGAGTGTTTTATTAAATAGTTCAGCCATGCGTATTAATTATGTTGTTACAACTGAAATTTACACAGCTTTTCATATTGTTTCAGAAGTCTAGTGAAAAGTGTCATATATTCCAGGAGGACGATAGAGAATGTTATCCATTGCTTTGATTGGCCGGATGTATACCTACTGGATACAATCTTTCATCAGAACAGTTGTGACAGAGGTTGGCAAGGAATTATGCCCATCTGTACTAATAACTACGCTGTTGTGTGCCCCAAAATAAAATGTTTACTATTCGATGAGATGCATAAAATTAGTTAAGGATGCACGTTGGTGACCATTTCATCCCGAAGACAACAAGGAGATAACAAAGATAACAACCAGGATATTAAGGTTATAACTATAGCAGAACTGTGTAAATATGAGTTGCAATAACGTATCTATTGTCTCATTCAAACGCTCAGTTGGAATTAGGGCTATCTACACATCACGAACCAATGCATTGGTTTATTATTCATTGTAATATTATTCATTTTCAATTTGCTAAAATCGCGTCAGCCAAGGTAGCCACGACTAGATGAGTGACCGCTCTTGCTTCGGCCTGGCTTCAGCCTGGCTTCAGCTAGTATTTCAGTCAACGACTCTAAAGTACAGCCACACATATTCGTCTTTCCCCGGATAACAGTTTTAGGCAGAACAGACTATTTCATCGGCGTCGCACAGTAAAACGAACGAGACAGAGCCACTAAAATATGTAAAATCATTACTTCAAAGCCAGTAAAGAGAGCTAAAAAATAGAGGTGACTCTGGTTGGTAAGTTCAAATCGATTTGGGAGGATTGTAGATTGAAATACGTTGACGCAGACTTATCTCACGGATGGATGGGTCCTCTTACGGCTCATATATTCCGATTCCTGTCTTGGGCTATGAGAATGTTGCAAAGTGAGGAATGAATAATATTACATGAAAAAAATATATTTTTTTTTTAAAAGCAACGCTAATATTTAAATGCACTAAAAAGTAAAAAAAAAAAAAATTCGCCCAACAAATTTTTGCCTCACTCGGAAAATAAAAGCGTTGGGCGCTTTCCCTGCATAAACAGCAGAATACTGCAATCAATGTCAATACCGAAAGCGCCCAACGCTTTTAATTTCCGAGTGAGGCAAAAATTTGTTGGGCGAAAATTTATTTTTTACTTTTTAGTGCATTTAAATATAAGCGTTGTTTTTAAAAAAAAAAAATTTCATGTAATATTATTTTAACCTTTTTAGTCTTAAAGAATCTTGCAATCGAATATATATCGAAAATCGATTGATTAATTATGATAGTTTAATTGATTATTTAGTAAATATGACAATTGATTCATGTATTGTCATTAAGAATACGTCTGTGTGAAAACTTTCAGCTCGATTCGACGTTCGAAAGTAGGTGTTTTATCGATTCCCATATAAAACATCAATTAATTAATTATGATGGCTTAATTGATTATTTAGTAAATTTGACAATTGATTCATGTATTGTTATTAAGATCACGTCTGTGTGAACACTTTCAACTCGATTCGACGTTGGGAAGTGGGTGAAACATTGATTCCCATATATAACATTAATTAATAATGATGAATTAATTGACTATTTTTAGTCAATATGACAATTGATTCGTGTATTGTCATTAAGAATACGTCTGTGTGAAAACTTGCAGCTCAATTCGACGTTCGAAAGTGGGTTAAACATTGATTCCCATATAAAACATTAATTAATTATGATGAATTAATAATTATTTAGTAAATGTGACAATGGATTCGTGTTTTGTTATTAAGAATACGTCTGTGTGAAAACTTTCAACTCGATTTGACGTTGGGAAGTGGGTTAAACATCGATTTCCATATAAAACATTAATTAATTAATCATGATGAATTAATTGAAATTTAGTAAATATGACAGTTGATTCATGTATTGTCATTAGGAATACGTCTGTGTAAAAAATTTTAGCTTGATCGGACATCTAGAAGTAGGTGGAATATCGATTCAAAGATTCCGTCCAGACAAAAAAGGAAAACTAATAAAAGCGTTGTAAAATAGTATTATACAACGTACCTTGAAATTACTTATAAGAGAAAATCAATCGTTTATATTTTCTGGCAACTAGGACCCGAATGCATAGTTCACACTCAAGCCCTCCTCAACTCAGCCTCACTTTCAGCCTCGCTTAGCCACCAATCACAGAGCCGTCCGCATGGCAATGCTGTTCTGTGATTGGTGGTTGGGCGAGGCTGAGGAAAGGTTGAGTTGAGGAGGGCTTGAGTCCGGACTATGCATTCGGACCTTAGAGTGTTCTTGTCGACCTAACATGGCAGGCTACGATGCACGGTTTAGCTGTAAAATGCAATTAAAAATTGATCCCAAGGCAGACTTGTGTTGTATGGGAGTTTAGTAAAGGTTGCCTGTGTGATGCCAGATTAAGCCCCGTTTTGCTCTACGATGCACGGTTTAGCTGTAAGATGCAATTAAAAAGGGATCCCAAGGCAGCTTCTAGTGTTGTAGGGGAGTCTAGTAAGGGTGTCTGTGTGATGCCAGAATAATCCCTCTACGATGCACGGTTTAGCTGTAAAATGGAATTAAATAATATATCATGAAAAAAATATTTTTTTAAAAAAACAATGCTTATATTTAAATGCACTAAAAAGTAAAAAATAAATTTTCACCCAACAAATTTTTGCCTCACTCGGAAAATAAAAGCGTTGGGCGCTTTTCCTGCATAAACAGCAGAATACTGCAATCTATTTCAATACCAAAAGGGCCCAACGCTTTTATTTTCCGAGTGAGGCAAAAATTTGTTGGGCGAAAATTGTTTTTTTACTTTTTAGTGCATTTAAATATAAGCGTTGTTTTTTTAAAAAAAATATTATTTTCATTAATATTATTTTATACTTTTTAGTCTTAAAGAATCTTGCAATCGAATATATATCGAATATCAATTAATTAATTATGATAGTTTTATTGATTATTTAGTCAATATGACAATTGATTCATGTATTGTCATTAAGAATACGTCTGTGTGAAAACTTTTAACTCGATTCGACGTTGGGAAGTGGGTGAAACATTGATTCCCATATAAAACATTAATTAATTATGATGAATTAATTGACTATTTAGTAAATATGACCATTGATTCATGTATTGTCATTAAGAATACGTCTGTGTGAAAACTTTTAGCTCAATTTGACGTTCGAAAGTGGGTGAAACATCGATTCCCATATAAAACATCAATTAATTAATTATGATGGCTTAATCGATTATTTAGTAAATATGACAATTGATTCATATATTTTCATTAAAAATACGTGTGTGAAAACTTTCAGCTCAATTTAACGTTGAAAAGTGGGTGAAATATCGATTCCCATATAAAACATCAATTAATTAATTATGATGAATCAATTAATTATTTAGTAAATATGACAATTGATTCGTGTATTGTTATTAAGAATACGTCTGTGTGAAAACTTTTAACTCGATTTAACGTTGGAAAGAGGGTTAAACATCGATTTCCATATAAAACATTAATTAATTTATTAATTTATTAATATATTAATTAATTAATTAATTAATTATGATGAATTAATTGACAATTTAGTAAATATGACAATTGATTCATGTATTGTCATCAAGAATACGTCTGTGTAAAACATTTCAGCTTGATCGGACATCTAGAAGTAGGTGGAATATCGATTCAAAGATTCCGTCCAGACAAACAAGGCAAGTTAATATAAGCGTTGTAATAATAATAAAATGGAACCCAATACAGCTATTAGTGTTGTATGAGAGTCTAGTGCCTGTGTGATGCCAGAATAAGCCCCGTTTCCCCTTACGATGCATGGTTTAGCTGTAAAATGCAAATAAAATTTGATCCCATGGCAGCCACTAGTGTTGTATGGGAGTCTAGTGAGGGTGCCTGTGTGATGCCAGAATAAGCCCCGTTTCCCTCTACGATGCACGGTTTAGCTGTAAAATGCAATTAAAAATGGATCCCAAGGCAGCTACTTGTTTTGTATGGGAGTCTAGTGATGGTGCCTGTGTGATGCCAGAATAAGCCCCGTTTCCCTCTACGATGCACGGTTTAGCTGTCAAATGCAATTATAAATTGATCTCAAGGCAGCCACTAGTGTTGTGTGGGAGTATAGTTAGGGTGCCTGTGTGATGCCAGAATAAGCTTCGTTTCCCTCTTCGACAGGGGTGGACTGGGATAAAAAGGCCCGTGATGCTGGGTTTCGGGGGGGTCGCACGAGGCGCCGTGGCGCAGCTGGGGTCTGGGGCAAAGCCCCAACCGCCGGAGGCAAATACGCCGAAGGCGCAAAAAATCTGTTGGGGTTGCATTGAATTTTATGGCTTAAAATACGATTTTAGGGCGCGATTAACAGAGGCCACCCTACCAGTAGCAAAATAATGTTCATTATATTCAATTATTTACATCGAATATTTACAATAAATATTACAATAAATTAAATTATAATTTCAGAATAATACTTATATAGTGGGGTTTAGATTTTTTTAGCAATATACTGAGAAGTATTTACATCATAGGAACTTTCTAGTAGCAGCCCGGGGGCCCGGACTGCCAAAGGGGGCATCCCTAGCCAGTCCGCGCCTGTTTCAGAGATAGCCTTTGACTACAATTCGCATGTCAGTACTGGAATCTATGATGTCTATCTCCACGTGTGCCCAATCTGTTTCTATATAAAGAAACATACATGTATATTTGTCACAGCTCTTCATGGCTTCCATACATCCAGATTTCCTTCAACTCACAATCGAGTCAAACTGATTATTGTAGTGCTCATCTGAGGTGCTTGACGTATCTCCAGTTGACTGACCTGCCGGCTTGGCGGGTGTTTTGGGTGAATGGGGGGGGGGGGGGGGGTGAAGGTAGATCATTAACGAACAATGGGGTTTCAAGGCACTCTCAGAATTGAAAAAACGTTTTCTAGCTGCCTTTTCTCTACAAAATCTTCCGATTAACGTTTTTTAATCACTATTGTACCGGCAAATTGAAAATTCGTATCAAAAGATTATTTAAAAAAAAAATGCTTTTTCAATATGAGAGTTCCCATAAAAACATCTGTTATAAAGAAGTGTGGCTGCTTAATGCCCTTGCCAGTGCATTTGAATATAAATGTACAAGTTACTAAGGATAATGGCATAAGATGTGATGTGTCAAGATCATCATATGGTGGTAGTTATACCTGCAGTAGAGCGCACATGAGCTCATCTGCTTTAAGGACTCAATGCCAGCCTCTATCTGTGTCGGAGGAAAGTTTCGGGGAACATTTTAATCGGTGTTGTCGGATATTGAGCTACCAACCAGGCGCGCTAGTCGGAGTTATACAGCCATCTGTGCTACTCTAGATATCACTCATTCAGATTGTTAGCTCTCACACATTACACAACACCTATAACAAAATCAAGGGAATTCATTCTCAAAAATGCTGAAACTCACACATTTTTTTAATACAATATTGTGTGCATGTGTTTGTTCATTGTTGTGGGGATACTGTGTGCATGTGTTTGTTCATTGTTGTGGGAATACTGTGTGCATGTGTTTGTTCATTGTTGTGGGGATACATGTGTGCATGTGTTCATTGTTGTGGGAATACTGTGTGCATGTGTTCGTTCATTGTTGTGGGAATACTGTGTGCATGTGTTCGTTCATTGTTGTGGGAATACTGTGTGCATGTGTTTGTTCATTGTTGTGTTGTTGTGTTGTTAAACTGAGCTATTGAGCATCTGATTATGGGTGTACCCACCATAGTCCATGGCTACAACTTTCTACAATAGATCCATTTCTCTGCACCCAATTAATCGGTATAGATCGGTATAGTATAGATGGTGGCTCTTCATTTTTCTTCATCTTGTTTCTTGCACCATTATTTATCGTTAAAGTTGGCTCGTCACTTTTCAATACAATATTTTACTTGCCACGTGGGCGCACTATTGCTTTTGGTCTATGCTCTTCCGAAATGTTTGTATAGACATTTTCATCAATGTTTTCACTTTGAACATGCCCCGAATTTAAGTGTAATATTAATAATTTAAACGATTTAACTCTATGAACTAATTAAATGAATGAATTATTTCTACAGTGTCTTAATTCCAAGTGTTGGAACGGAGCAGAACGTCAAAGTACTAATTTTATTTTTAAATATATTCTCTGAAAGGTGAAGCGACTGAGATCTGTTTAAAAAGAAAACAAAATGATAGCTATACCACGTTAACGACATATATTAAAGTATGTAAATAAGTAAGGTAGTAAGTATTAGCATAAACAGTCAGTCATGGTAAAATAAGAAAAACTATAATGTTCAAAATGATTGTTTCATATTATGCATTATGTATAATATAATACTGTTGCATATAAAGCATGGTATATCTAATGTTTTTCTTTTTCTTTTTTCAAAAACAGGTTGTATTTTTAGTTCGGTTATAGGTCCGAACTCCGAAAAATACTGATAACCTTCATTCCCACTAGTTTTACCGAACATGTGCTAGACAATTGCTTCTTTACAGCTGTGAACATACCAGGTTGAATCAAGTAGACAAGTGAGAATTAGGACTACAGACTTTTACACATTGAATTACCATTCGAGAAAGAATTCATTGTAAAAGTTCTAAAGCTATAAGCTTAAATGAAACGACGCTAACTTCGTCTCCCCACGGTCCAAGAGAGAAACTTTCAACACACTCGGTCTGTAAAGGAGCCGACATTTAGAGGAGGAATTTACCGGGTGAGGCTTCTCTAGCAGGAAAACTTGTGATCCGGAAAAGATTTAGTTACATCTGTACTTCATATTCGTCGTCACATAAATTAACGACCATTCGCGTCTTCATTGGACTTTTATGGCACTCGTTCTCTTTGTTTTTTTGAACTTGTTATTGTATACATTACACAAAATTTAAAATAGGTTATCTTATTAGATAACTCTCAGGGACAATAAAAATATACTAAACTACCGGAAAATACTGCCACATTGAACATGGAAAATTTAAAAATACAATTACAATACATTTACAATAATACATTTATGTAATACATTTACATTTTGTAAGGTGTAGTTACGCTCTAAAACATGGTGTTTAGGCATCGTGTGGCAATTGAAATGGTAGGACCCAACATTGTGTCAGCGATCCAAACCAATACCCACAAGCTACGCCACAAACTCATGTCACGAATGCTAAACTTACTGACGAAATCACAAACACTTGGATTCCTATGTCATATTTGTATATAATACTTTTATGGACACGTTCAGGCTACACGTAAAAACATGATGAATGAAACTTAATTAAATTATATTTAGCATTTATTTAGTTTCGTGTCTACGCTCACAACGAGCTGTACTTAATTAGCAGCCCTAAGAAGTTAATTAGCTAAAAACTGAGAAGGTGGAATTGCATGTACAGTGTCTTGTGATGTGTATATACACTATAGCACTCAGCTATTAACCACGTTCACAGGTTTATCCTGCAGTCGAGCAAATCAAAACTATATTCAGTATGGCTGCTGTCTTTGTTTGGATTTATTGTTTTCCACCCTGTCTTAGAAGGATCCGAATAGTGTAATAGTACGGGGTGGACTGAAGGTCATCAGGTAACATAAATCAGGGCCAAGCAGCTTCTCTCTAGCTAGAGCCCCGTGATCTATAGTAGGCAGTGTTCCAAGGCTCCATCCGATGAGAATACAGACACCCTTGCGTTACTGCGCCAACATTTGCGACCGACACCTGTAAATACATTTGTTTACTGTGTTAAAGTTTAGGCTTCAGAATCACGTTTGTATTATTGATTAATTATAGCTAAGTTTTGCAAATTCATTTTGCCAAATTGTGGTCTTTTTATAATTGGTAGTCTATAAAATATTTTGAAAAGTAATAATAACCAAATAACTTGATGGTAAACGTATCTAACAATCCTAATACAATATTAACACATACATTGAGAGATCTTCTTTTTTTTATCAAATCGTCGTTTAAGTAGCGGTCACCATTTCATTAGCAGACTATGAAAGTAGCTCATTATGAGAGATTAGATATGTTTAGCAAGATTGTACTGTGCTGAAGATGTGCAACAATTGTGTTGTATTTATTTATACTTTGCTTTTAGCTGCTTTTTTGTAAATAATACATACACAAATGTATAAACCAATGAGTAAACAATACAGACAGACAGATAGAATGTCCCCAGAATGCAATAGCGTTCATTGTTCGTGAGCGCTCTCATCAGATGTATTACTACCCTCCCTGTACATATTTGCATTGCCTTTCCTACTTCAACATGTAGATAGAACAGCCTAGCCCTAGATATCACCTGAATCTTCAACATGTATTTGTAATTTTGAGATTATTTTCAATATTCTGATACGGTGCGCTTCGCCTAACGTAGCTTCTAGGATTCATAAGAAAGAATTATCTTGCAGTGGAACTTTCTTTAATCAATGCTTTGCGAGATAGACGTATTATTGTTGCAATATTGTGGCATAAGTTCATATAATCACAGTCCCCCAATCTTTCAATCTCTATTGCGTGTTCACATTCCAAATGTACTTTATTTTTTTAACGTACACAGCTGATAAAGTAAAAACACTCTACGTTCGCCACATTTATAGATAAAATTCGTTAGTTTCTATGGTTACAATAAAGATACCTGTCAGTACAAATTGTGAATCTGCCTAAGTGGAATAACGCATTATGAATACACATAATATCTGGGTCACGAGTGGTGTGAAGGGGAGCGAAGTGACAAAGGTACTCTAGAATATTGCACTGTTCTTTCTGCAGTAGAACTGTAACATGGTTGTAGGAGTTTCAAGTACGCCATGCAGCAATGAAGTGGCTCTCACTCGTGTATGTATCTCAAGTATAGGGGTGTTATCGCACACTTGGAACACTATTCACCCATGGTTCTACTCGCTATACTCACTATTCGCTACTCGCTACTCCCTACTTACTACTCGCTACTCACTACTTACTACTCACTACTTACTACTTACTACTCACTATCCACTACTTACTACCCACTACTCGCTACTCGCTACTCGCTATACTCGCTGCTCCCGACTCGCTACTCACTACTCGCTACTCGCTACTCCCTACTCACTACTCACTACTCGCTACTCGCTACTCCCTACTCACTACTCGCTACTCACTACTCCCTACTCACTACTCGCTACTCGCTACTCCCTACTCACTACTCGCTACTCACTACTTGCTACTCGCTACTCGCTACTCACTACTCGCTACTCACTACTCACTACTCCCTACTCACTACTCGCTACTCACTACTCGCTACTCCCTACTCACTACTCGCTACTCACTACTCACTACTCCCTACTCACTACTCGCTACTCGCTACTCCCTACTCACTACTCGCTACTCCCTACTCACTACTCGCTACTCACTACTCACTACTTACTACTTACTACTTACTACTCACTACCCACTACTCACTACCCACTACTCGCTACTCACTACTCGCTACTCCCTACTCACTACTCGCTACTCACTACTCACTACTTACTACTTACTACTCACTACCCACTACTCACTACCCACTACTCACTATTCACTAATCACTTCTCACTACTTTAATTTTTTTTTAATGCCTGGTGTACTTACTTTCTGCGTGCAATTCATTATAACCTACTCAAAAACACGGTTTTGCGCCAAAATATCCACATGCATCACCCACGTCCCACACCACATAACACTGCAATGACTTGCATTGCATTGCTATGTGGTTAGGTGGGAGGTAGGAGGGGCCTACCCCCTACCTATATAAGCAGGGGCGGCTTGCCCGCTCGCCAGAGCTTAGACGGTCAGGGTAGATTGAAGACGGGCCGAGTGAGGCCCGTCTTGGTTACGTGTTGTGGCGTGGCACGTGTATTAAGAACTAAGCTTTCGTAACAATAAACTGTATTCTGTATTTATATACATCTGTAAGTCATACTTTCATCCCAGTTTATCCCCACGTACTTGTTTCCCGTTACAAATTGGGGGCTCGTCCGGGATTTTGTTAGTGGGACAGTAACGGTTGCAACTACGGTGGGGACGCGTTAAAAAATCAAAAACAGATATGGCAGTAACTAAGGTCAATTATACTAGTGGGTGTCTATGGGCGTAGATTTACAGGCCGCGGAAAACGGGGGAGCTAACAACCAAGTTGAAGGACTTCTGATCGTTAGGTTTCGGTGCGCCTATAAGTATTTCGTTTCAGTCTCGTTCCGTGTTTGTTGTTGTCTCCGGTCAGGACAGTTGCGAGAAAAGTGAAACCTACTTCCGCAATTCCAACAATCCCGGTTAGTGTTGTTGGGGGTTGGTGAGTGGTTGTCTGCTGATGACGTGTTCAGATAAAGCTGGGCGCCACG
Source organism: Isoperla grammatica (assembly GCA_945910005.1). Lineage (NCBI taxonomy): Eukaryota > Metazoa > Arthropoda > Insecta > Plecoptera > Perlodidae > Isoperla > Isoperla grammatica. Next base: position 2,314,885 of record OX246745.1, read on the forward strand.
CAGGTACATGACTGAACGTGAATGGGTCCAGCGCAGCGAAACCTCGGTCAAATCCCTTAAACTCAGTCACACACACACACATATGTTCCCGATCAAAGAACGCGTGCGCAGCCTCCGGGTTTGCGCCGAGCTTTGACGGGGACACATACACACATGTTCCCGATCAAAGAACGCGTGCGCAGCCTCCGGGTTTGCGCCGAGCTTTGACGGGGACACATACACACATGTTCCCGATCAAAGAACGCGTGCGCAGCCTCCGGGTTTGCGCCGAGCTTTGACGGGGACACATACACACATGTTCCCGATCAAAGAACGCGTGCGCAGCCTCCGGGTTTGCGCCGAGCTTTGACGGGGACACATACACACATGTTTCCGATCAAAGAACGCGTGCGCAGCCTCCGGGTTTGCGCCGAGCTTTGACGGGGACACATACACACATGTTCCCGATCAAAGAACGCGTGCGCAGCCTCCGGGTTTGCGCCGAGCTTTGACGGGTACACATACACACATGTTCCCGATCAAAGAACGCGTGCGCAGCCTCCGGGTTTGCGCCGAGCTTTGACGGGGAAACATACACACATGTTCTCGATCAAAGAACGCGTGCGCAGCCTCCGGGTTTGCGCCGAGCTTTGACGGGGACACATACACACATGTTCCCGATCAAAGAACGCGTGCGCAGCCTCCGGGTTTGCGCCGAGCTTTGACGGGGACACATACACACATGTTCCCGATCAAAGAACGCGTGCGCAGCCTCCGGGTTTGCGCCGAGCTTTGACGGGGACACATACACACATGTTCTCGATCAAAGAACGCGTGCGCAGCCTCCGGGTTTGCGCCGAGCTTTGACGGGGACTCATACACACATGTTCTCGATCAAAGAACGCGTGCGCAGCCTCCGGGTTTGCGCCGAGCTTTGACGGGGACACATACACACATGTTCCCGATCAAAGAACGCGTGCGCAGCCTCCGGGTTTGCGCCGAGCTTTGACGGGGACACATACACACATGTTCTCGATCAAAGAACGCGTGCGCAGCCTCCGGGTTGGCGCCGAGCTTTGACGGGGACTCAAACCATCCTATCATCACTTTCCCTTCCAACCTTTCCCTTAGTACTGTTTTGCCGACTGGAGGTCGACAGAAAACAATGAAGAAGGTGGACGCTACTTTGCACGAGGCTGTGGTTGTTCGGGGGCTGAGTAGTGGTGCAAAGAATAGCCCGTTCACTGGGGTGGCGTTATTCGAGGAAATGTTGCCGGCCTTGCTGGGTACTGGTTCATCGATCACCCTGGATGGGAAGTGACGTCATCGACCAGATACAGCGGGCGGGGTGTAGAGTGCACGAGGATGCGTCGGACATCCAACTCGCCACGGGGACAGCTCGTTGCGCTGGAAGCGTGTTGATCCACGTTTCGTGGCAAGGGGGTTTAAAGAACCAATAGTTGCACATTCTTTCTGGGCTGTGTAAGCTCGTTATCGTAGGCAGAGATTTCCTCGAACAGTCGAATATGTCCATTCATATATCGGAAAGAGGGTAGACAATTAGCACGGTGCCTGTGGCTGTTATCCCGTTCAAGACGGTGAGCTGTGTGTCATGTTACCACCTGGGGAGTGCGACAAACATCGCAGACAAAAAACTGTTGTGCGAGACCGTAACGTGCCCTCAGGACATTCACAACCAGCCGATATCAACCCTCGAGAGTGCAGTTACCGCGAAGCCCAGTTTCTCCGACCTGATGAGTCACGACATCCGGTGTACTCTACGATCGGACAGGAATGTGACAACCGCGACCGCGAACCCGGTCCACGTACGCCAGAAGTGGGGTCGACGCCGGGTCCGGGAGAGGGGACGTCAAGCCATGCTAACAACTTTAGCGCGGTTCGAAGCCCGCCGACACCCACACCCAAGATGACTGGTGAAACATTGACTTGGGCGCCGACTTCGAGTGCCTGGCTGCTGGAGTCAAGACGGTAGCGATAACGAGTGACCGCCGCAGATCAGTTTCTTTCTTGTTGTATATTAACGTGTGTTTATTTTTTGTGTATTAACGTGTGTTTATTTTTATATAACGTAAAACTTTTTAGGGATTATACAATATTTTTTTGCGCGTGTGTTCGTTCGTATAGCTTCTGTGAACTTGCAACGGTTATGGAGTGATTTCGTGCACGCTTTCGTTTCATATTGTTTTTAATTTTTTCATTTATTTGTATATTTGTATTTGTTTTATTATGCGACGGCTCGTTTTCTATAAGACACGACGCAAGTATTGACGCTGGACATTTCCGATGAACTATCTTGTGTTTTTGGTTTATTGTGTAATGGTTTTATGTTGTTATTGTGTTGAGTGCATACCATGTGTATTGTGTCGCTTATGTATAGCTTATGTAGTGTAGCTTATGTGTAGCTTATGTAGCATGTGTTGCTCATGTTTTGGTTGGTTTGTAATCTGTGTTGTTTTTTCAATAATTTTCAGTGTCTAGATGTGTAACTTTTAATTCTTTGTTTTTTTTATTTTAAGTTTATGATTTCACTTTTTTCAGGGGGGGAGTATTGCAATGACTTGCATTGCATTGCTATGTGGTTAGGTGGGAGGTAGGAGGGGCCTACCCCCTACCTATATAAGCAGGGGCGGCTTGCCCGCTCGCCAGAGCTTAGACGGTCAGGGTAGATTGAAGACGGGCCGAGTGAGGCCCGTCTTGGTTACGTGTTGTGGCGTGGCACGTGTATTAAGAACTAAGCTTTCGTAACAATAAACTGTATTCTGTATTTATATACATCTGTAAGTCATACTTTCATCCCAGTTTATCCCCACGTACTTGTTTCCCGTTACAACACCACCATCAAATTCATATCATTTCGTATTTTCCGCCCAAACCTAACTTACCCTGCTCCCGAGGCAGGTCACTTTTTTGGTGATCGGGTCACAAAACCATGTTACTCTGACATAGTTGCCGAACGCACCGGAGTAACCTGCTACTGATCGGGTTTGGTTTCCGGACTGACAGATTGCTCTGGTGAGGTAAACGTATTTGTATTTTGTATTTCGTATTTTGTATTTTGTATGTATCGTGTATTTTGGTTCGAAACAGTAGGGATGAACACATTCCATAGTTAAACCCCCTACACACGGTGACACATGTCGCATGATACAAATTTCATGAGACCGTTTCAAGGCCACATCACATGAAACCTAGAGCAACCACACTTGGATTCACGCGTCGCTAAAATTCGCGATGAAGCCCCACATTTCAGTCTGCAGCTCTTCGTCGAGATGAGTGGAGCAGCGGAATTACCCTTACCCGTTTTAATTGCACTAGGTGTAGCTGTTTGCGCATTTACTAAAAAGAAGCGAAGATGGGCGAAGCAGTGGCTTCAGCGAAGGAGACATTATTCACATTGGAATTTACTAAGGGAGCCCACAAGCAGGGGTTAAGCGTAGGTGATAGACGTAAACCAACAGTACGACAGAAACCTTCTTAATTCCAACCCCTCTACTTCACATCTTGTTATCAAATATGGATATTAATTGTTTTGACTCATAAAGTTGATTGTGACAAGGAAACAGTAATGCAAGTTCACAATACAAGTTACGGTAAAGAGGGTTTGTGTCCTACCATTAATTTATATTTATCGGCGAATATACAACCTCCTTCAGAAGAAATTGTAACTTTATAATTGATATTTACGAAATGTTTGATGAGCAACAGAGCTAAGCGTCAGTACGGCTACATGAATGGTGAGCAACAGAGCTAAGCGTCAGTACGGCTACATGAATGGTGAGCAACAGAGCTAAGCGTCAGTACGGCTACATGAATGGTGAGCAACAGAGCTAAGCGTCAGTACGGCTACATGAATGGTGAGCAACAGAGCTAAGCGTCAGTACGGCTACATGAATGGTGAGCAACAGAGCTAAGCGTCAGTACG
>OX246745.1:2323806-2333806 GCA_945910005.1 Isoperla grammatica
CGTTGCGGCAGTATGTGTATTCTGCACTGCGCGCTGTGAGCGGTTCTGCTCGATCTAGCTATTCCCGCGCGTTTCCCTTCACCCCGCGAAGGAGTTTTCTATCCACTAACTTACGGCGCGGGTGCTCTGTGTTTCAAACAGCGATATGCAATGTCCAGCCGGCGAGCTTCCCTTGCCAAGCTATAGAGCGAGTCCACCTTACCACGCACAGCCGTGATTGGTTACTTTCTCATAGCGAGTCCATTCATTCATTCATTTTATTATCAGAGCCTTTGAGATTACATTGTGTCGTCAACCTGTCGGCTGCTGTGTGCTGTTACAGTTCTGAAAATAGTTTCGTGTCGGTGTTGTGTTTTGAATAGCCTGTTGTGCCTAATTTAGATCATAACCAATGAATGTTGTCGTTATTTTATTGCGTGGTGATCTTTGCGTGTGTTATTCCGCATTACATCGGTGAGTAATTTAATTAAATAGCAAACATTAAACAAACATTCTGTGTGGCGAAGCACATGGCCTAGCACCTGTGTGCCATGTTCCGTTTTATGTATGGCGCGGCGCACGGTATTCGATATCAAGTAATTGACAGAAATGTAATAATATTAATCAGATCAAAATGATTTCTGTAGCTCCGTTATTGGACATACCTTTTGCTTCTCTTAGACTAGAAGAAAAGTTGGAGATTAAAAGCTCGGTTGCCAAATCCCAGAACCCTAAAGTGCCATTCGTTTTCGTTTCGGGAAGGGGGGGGGGGCGTGTACGTCTTTGTGTTTCTTAAGAAATTCACATGTTGTATTACAGCTCCACCTCCTATAACCCCCACGAGCCGCCACTGACGAGACGCTTCTAATAGTTCTTCAGACAGTCTAGAGCGCTGGGCTCGCCGTATCAGGCACAGTTGAGCTTCCTGAAGCTCGGTGGTAGAAAGGGGTCCTGTGCAAAGCTGTTGAGGTTGAAGGCGATTAGAAATAAATCGGCGACAATAAGCGACAACTCGATATAAACGAACGTAAGACGAGAAGCGATTTTCTAGCGGCAATTGCTCCACTTGCATGGCGAAGGTGAAAACGGGAGGAGGAACCGATTCGGCAGTAACCTCTGAATCATGTTCATCGAGTGGCGGTGGCGAAGCAATCGGCCATTTTTTGACGGGCTCAGCTAGCCAGGATGGACCTGTCCACCAAAGAGAATGATTGAGTAGTTGATTAGGAAAGATTCCCCGTGAGGCGCAATCAGCTGGGTTTTCTTCGGAAATGACATGATGCCAAACCGAAGGGGGTAGCGTTTCTTGAATTTCCACCACGCTGTTGGCAACAAAGGTCTTCCACCGGTGGGGCTCAGCTATTATCCACGACAGAGCAATAGTAGAGTCTGAAAATGCGAAATGTTCGGACACAGGCACATTATCCATGGTAATGAAAGTCTGACAATAGAGGCGAGAAAGCAATTGTGCAGCACACAATTCAAGGCGTGGTAAAGAAACTCTTTTAAGAGGTGCCACTCGTGACTTAGCGTTCAGTTGATGTAAGGTAATGCTCCCGTTGGGTGTAGTGACATGAAGATAGATGACTGCAGAATACCCTTCTTCAGATGCACTACAAAATCCGACAAGCAGCCGAGTATTGCAAGGTGATGATGGTATGAATCGTGGAATGTGAAGAACTTCACTAGCTCCCACTGCATTGAGTGTGGTTTGGGAGAGGTCTACACTAAGAAGAATGATGTACCTACTGGAGGAATTGCGCCTGGCTGGTATTGTATGAATTGCTTATTTCCACCTCCGGATGTTCATGATATTTTTACATCTTGTCTTAGGTCTAATGTGTATGAACCATTAAATGATATGTTTGTTCCAGAGGTAACATCTTTTCAGAAGGGTTTGAAGTTAGGTCACCTTAATATTCGTAAGTTAGATAAATACATTGATCAATTGCGACTTATTATTGATACATACAAATTTGATATATTTGCTTGTTCTGAAACGTTTTTAGATGAGTCTGTTCCAGATGGTTTCATTTCGATCTCCAACTACAAGATGCTGCGGTTTGATCGGGTAAGGGAAGGAGGAGGTTTGATTATTTATATTGCAGAAAGATTTATGTTTAATGTCATTGATAGTGTTATCACTTTTCCCCTAGATGTGGAATTACAGTCCGTCAAGTTCTGGTGTGCTCATATGAAACCTATGGTATTTTCAGTTGTTTATAAACCCCCTCATGTTAAAACCGAAGACTTTTCTGGGCCTTTTGATAGTTTAGTAAGTACTTTAGTTACAAATTATAATGAGATTTTCATTCTAGGTGACTTCAACATTGATCTACAAACGAAGACTGCTCCAGTCAATCGATTTAAGTTTCTCACTAGGTCTCGTGGGCTAGTGCAATTAGTTAAATCCAATACAAGAGTTAATGTTAAGTCATCTAGTTTAATTGACCACATTTATGTTTCTCGTAATGATAATGTTATTCAATCAGGTATAATAAGTGTAGGTATTAGTGACCATGAGTTAATTTATTGCATTCGTAAAATTAATCGACAGAAGTTTCTTCCTAAGCTGGTTAATACCAGAAATTTTAAAAATATTGATTGGGAACAGGTAAATAGTGATATTTTGAGTGGGCCCTTTGAGCAAATTAATATGATGGTAAGTGCTAATGATAAATTAGAATTATTTAATAATATTATTTTGGACACTCTTAATAATCATGCACCAATTTTGAAGTTACGAGTAAAAGGAACATCGGCTCCATGGTTATCTTCAAAAATTAGAAGATGGATGCACAGGAGGGACCACTTGCGGAAACAATTCCGTACTTCGAGACAGCAATCCACATGGGATGAGTATAAACATATTTGGAACAAGGTAAATAATTGCATTCGTTTTTCTAAACGTGAGTATTTTAAGTCATCTTTTGATACAGATATTTCTTCGAAATCTTTATGGTCGGTTTATAATAAGTTAACGGGTAATAAATCTAAACAAGGCTGTAATATTTCATCTTTAAGTGAAAATGGAGTGTCTTACACATCTAGTCATGAAATTTGTAGTCTGTTGCAGAAGAGTTTTTTAGTAAACACTACAGATTACTCCAAAGATATTGGTGAGTTTCGTGATTTGAGTGTACGGGAAGCTGGAAGTCGTCCATTTAAACAGGTAACCAATGATGAAGTTATTTCTGCAATTCGTAGTCTTAAAAATAATAGTGCTGCAGCTTCTTGGGAAGTGCCATGTATTGTTTTTAAGAAATGCTCTTCTATAGTTGGTTTGTTGGCTGTTTTAATATCTCATTTCTTTTTCATAGGTGTTTTCCCGACACGACTAAAATTGGCTAAGGTAACACCCATTTATAAGGGTAAAGGTAAGAAAGATGATAGAAATTCTTATCGGCCAATTTCTACTCTTCCGATAGTGGGTAAAATAATAGAAAAAATTTTGTATAAAAGATTGCTGAATGAAATTGATTTATCTATAGGTTTAAGTACTAATCAGCATGGTTTCAGAAAAGGACGATCGACTCAGAGTGCTCTCTTGGCGTTCACTGATTTCATTTCGAAGAAGATTGACTGTCGAAATGGCAAGGTAGGTGCTGTGTTTGTTGATCTTAGAAAAGCATTTGATTCGGTACCCATTTTACCTCTTTTAAAAAAAGTTGAAAGCTAGATATAGTGTTAGCCCACATTTGTTAGCTATTCTCTCAGATTATTTTCTAAATAGGCAAATGTTTAAAAATCTACCTAATTATTCGTCAGATTTTATAGATATTCTGTGTGGAGTTCCCCAAGGTTCAGTTTTGGGGCCACTTTTATTTATTCTTTACATTGATGATATATCTGATATAATGTCTGGTATTTCTTATTTGTTGTATGCTGATGATTCGGTTTTTTATTTAGAAGGTACAAATACCGAAGAAATTGTCAGGAGGCTTCAAGAAATTTTAAGAAGAATGGATAACTGGTTTCTGAGTCAGGAACTCAATATTAATTATAGTAAAACTAATTTTATGATTTTTCATAAGGCTAATGATAATACTGTGAATAGATTTCCTCAAGTGTTAGCTTGTAATGGTAACATTATTTCTAGAGTATTTGAATATAAGTATCTTGGTGTTTATTTAGACTGTAGTCTTACTTTTAAAAGGCACTATGAATATGTTTGTAATAGGGTGTCTTCAGCAATAGGTATGATTGTAAGAATGAAGAGATTTGTGACTGAGAGAATGCTGAGATTACTTGTTGATTCGTATGTTCACTCTATAATTGATTATTGTTTAGTTGTGTGGGCTGTTCGACCATCTGCAGATTATATTGTGCTGCAAAGAAGAATAGACCATTTATTTGATGGAGTTCCTTTCCACCAAGACATGCAGGACAATTTTTTGACAATTGATGAGCGAATGAAGTTCCATGTGCTGGTAAATACTTTTAAGATGATGAAAGGTATGTATTTAGATGTTATGCCAACTATGTTTAATTTTGTTGAACGTACTCGTGATTCTATATTAACTTTTACTTTACAGGTTCCTATAATGAATTCCGAGTCGTTCCGCAGGTCATTCTTGTACAGAGGTGTACACTTCTGGAATTCCCTTCCGCATGATCTTCGAAGCCAGTTTGTGAGATTGCGGCTCCTAGAATTTAGGAATAAGATTGAGTCTGTAATTCTTAAGATGAGAGTTAGGCGTGTTTAAGTTAAGATTGTTCTACTGTAAGTGGTTTTTCATCTGTTTTAGATGGAGATGATTGTTGGTCTGCTGGGAATGTACATCCGATTTCCTGAATTCTCTTGATTCAGTTTGATCTCTACTTATAAATGGTTCTCGGATCAAGTTTTTCAAGACCATCTTTCTTTCAAGATTCGAAGTGAAAATAGAAGGCGTGTGCGGTTTCCCGGGTTGCTTTTACGTGGAATTTTATTTTTCCCAGATTGCAGTTTCTGATTTTTTTGCAATCCTCATTTCGTTTGAGCTGGGACCGTTAACAAATCAGTTTTTCTTTATTTCTTTTTTCTTTTTTCTTTTTTCTTTTTTCTTTTTTCTTTTTTCATTTTTCTTTTTTCTTTTTTCTTTATCCTTTTTCTTTTTTCTTTTTTCTTTTTTCTTTTTTCTTTTTTCTTTTCTTTCTTCTTTTTTCTCTTCTTTTTCACTTTTATATATATACATATATTTATTTTTTCCAACAATTTTTTTTGTTTCTTCATGTTCTTTCTTATTTGCATACTTCTATTTTTTTTTTTTTTTTAATATGTTGAATTTCCACTTCATTTGATTTTATTTCATTTCTCAATTATTTTTTCTTGTTCTTGATTATATTTTATATAGTTCAGTAGTTTGTTTTGTTTTTGTTGTTATTGTTATTTATGATTTCATTACTATTCATTGTTTGCATAGCTTAGTTTTATTTAAGGTCCTCCTTTGTAAATCAGTTTTTATAACTGAATAGGATATACATTAAATAAATAAATAAATAAATACATAAATAAATAAATTCAACACCGGCAACTGCTGTTGGTATTGACTCCATGCGTCGACGATGTGGTCTGGTAGTATGTCGTCCCAACCTACGTTCGTTAGGCTAATCCTTCGAAAGAAGACCTTAGCGCAAAAGGTTACAGGCGTAACCCAGCCAGGAGGGTCAAAAATCCTTGCCAACTGCGATAAAATTTGACGTTTTGTTGTGGATGTTTCTGACCGTACTACATAACAAAAGGAGTCGCTGAATGGGTCCCAACCAAGTCCTAAAACCTTGAACACCGGATCGTGATCCAATAAAATAACTTCTCGATCTAGTTTGGTTTGACGACAGTGTTCCGGGTCGAGCCCCGTCAGTAAGGCAGGGTGATTCGCACATCACTTTCGTAATTCGAAACCGCCTCCTTTAAGACATTGAATTAGTTGATCACGGCGCTCCAGGGCCAGTTTAAGCGTGCCAGCGCCAGTAATAATATCGTCGACATAAGTGTCTTTAAGTAAGGCGTCAGCAGCAAGTGGGTGGCGATCAGAATCCTGGTGCGCTAATTCCTGAATGGTGCGCAAAGCAAGATAAGGGGCTGATGATGTACCGTATGTGACAGTGCGAAGGCGATAATGCTGAAGAGTCTCGTTTTCTGCAAATCGCCACACAATGCGCTGGAGGTCTTGATGCTCTGGACTAACAAGTATTTGTCTGTACATCTGGCGAACATCTGCAGTAAAAACAAAAGCGTGAAAGCGGAAACGAGAGAGAAGTGTGCCCACATCGTTTTGTAATTTGGGCCCAGTGAACATGACGTCATTCAAGGAGTTCCCATTAGACGTGGAACTGGACGCATTGAATACAACACGTAGTTTGGTAGGTGGGTCGTCGGGTCTATGCACCGGATGATGCGGTATATAATAAGGTTCATAGGAAACACTATCGGCGAGTGTGACAGGTTCCATATGACCACTTTCCAGGTAATCCCTCATGAATTCCCGGTATGCGGCCTGAATGTCTGGTTGGTGGCGAAGGCGATTTTCCAAGCGGTGAAACTGGCGTATCGCAATGTGCTCAGAACGTCCTAACGATTTTCCAGTGAGTGGGAGCGAAACGATGAATCGTCCGACATTGTCCCGTGTGGTAGTAGCTTTATAGATCTCTTCGGCTTTCTTTTCTTCAGGACGAAGAATTAATTGCGTGGCAGTAGGCTCCAAGTCCCAAAATCGCTTTGTGAGTTCAATCAGGGGATCCTCAGTGATTTTATTGATGGGTGAACAGTTGGATACATTAGTCAAGTGCACTATGCGTGGGGTAGGCAGTTGCGTGAGATTAGTAGGAGAGGTGACCAGTGAAAGTGATGACAGGGCAAGTGGCAATGGAGCCGTGATGAGAACAGACTGTGGAACGTCTTCTGCTGGCAATGCAGAAGTGGCGATTTGAATGTTTTCTGACGTGTCTTGAACGGTGCTAGGAGTATAATGAAGTGGAACCAGGTGTGAGCGACGAACAATATGTTGAGTTTACCGGCGTTGTCGATAACGCTTAATGCAAATCGGACACGTTGACCTATCAAGCGGCGACGATGAAATGCTCCAACGACAACCCACCCCAGGCTGGTTTCCCAAGCACCGGGGGCCCCAGAAATAGGCATTACACAGTTAGGTCGCATGACAATGGCGCATACATCTGGGGGGTGAGTCTCGACTTCCGCGCGGAAACGAAACTTTCGACAGGCTGAAATCTATTCTTGACCAATCGGAACCATGTGGCGTGTTTTAAGTATTTTCCACAGTCTGCTAGCGGTGAATCAGTGCATCATCCAGGTGGCAGTGGGTATTGTCATTAAAGCATTATCATTTGTTCTGATAAACATGTCAAACGGGCATGGCGTTAACAATAAGTAAGCTAATACTTTATTACAACCCATTATATTAGGTTCCATACATTATATAGACTAGGCTGTAGTACTACGTTACTAATGTAGGCCTATTAATGTAGGCCTAGGCTTATTGTAGCCTAGCAATGGCCTAAACTAAAAGAGTTGGGCCTAGACCTAGGCTAGACTTAGACCACGTGATCTTCTGACGTCACTTTCGACTGTGGACAGTAATTCCATCTGCAATTTGGCTGTCGGAATTACATCCTACAGACGAAAGTGACGTCAATTCATCACGTGGTGTAGTCCTAGCCTAGGCCTAGGCCCAACTCTTTTAGTCTAGGTCATTACTAGGCTACAATAAGCCTAGGCCTACATAAATAGGCCTACATTAGTAACGTAGTACTACTGCCTAGTCTATATAATGTATGGAACCTAATATAATGTGTTGTAATAAAGTATTAGCTTACTTATTGTTAACGTCGTGCCCGTTTGACATGTTTATCAGAACAAATGATAATGCTTTAATGACAATACCCACCGCCACCTGGATGATTCACTGATTCACCGCTAGCAGACTGTGGAAAATACTTAAAACACGCCACATGGTTCCGATTGGTCAAGAATAGATTTCAGCCTGTCGAAAGTTTCGTTTCCGCGAGGAAGTCGAGACTCACCCCCCAGCACCGAGTATTACATCGACTGGGGCTGGATGAAAGTAGCAAGGATCGGCAAGACGCAGGTTCTGTAACTGGGTCCATTGTTTGTGTGGTAGTTCTTCACGTGGCGAGTTATGCATCACACTGGAAACCACGTTAAAGGGGACTGTAAGCCAAGGTGGGTCACCGTGTTGCTGTAAAAGAGCGACCGTGGTTGGTGGGCGTTGAAACGCAGTGAAGCCACCAACTCCGATAATAGGTCCACCAGGTGATGGTTGCAGTTTTAGGCATACGCGTTTGGCACACGCGCTGGATATGAGGTTGGCTTGACTGCCTGAATCTAACAAGGCACGCACAAGTTCCCGGCGTCCATCAGGTGCACGGATGAAGACGCAAGCGACAGGTAAAATAGGCACTTCTGTAGGATGTATTGGCAAACGTAAAGCTGAACGATAAAACGGCGAACGTGTGACTGCCAGCATCCCTGAGGAAGATGATAAACGATAAGGCGAAGATGAGATTTCATCGTGAAAAGGTGAAGGCGACAGCGAATGCGAAGAGGAAGGCGAAGGCGAATGCGAAGACGAAAGCAAATGCGAAGGCGAAGGCGAATGCGAAGACGAAAGCGAATGCGAATGCGAATGCGAATGCGAATGCGAAGGCGAAGGCGAAGACGAAGGCGAAGACGAATGCGAAGACGAAAGCGAATGCGAATGCGAAGACGAATGCGAAAGCGAAGGCGATAGTCAATCTGACGATCTTTGTGACTGATTGTTATCATGTAAGATTGTGTGGTGGCGTAGGCCGCAACGGTGGCACGTCCCCTGGGAACCACATGCGTTAGTTGTATGATACGAGCTGAGGCAATTGCGACATAGCTGAGCATGATCCACATAGTCCCTTCTTCCTTGTGTAGAACAGTCCCTGAACAGAACACACTGGCGTATGTTGTGTGTGGGATCAGAACAGTACACACACGAAGGCTGTGTGGAATGCGTGGATGGTGTCGTAGTCATCGTGTTGCGAGGCGCACTAGGGGAAAAGGAACGCGCGGGCGTCGGAGCTTGTGCGACAGGAGAATACGATCGTGCAGAAGGCAACGGACCATTCCTATTGTTGAAAGGTGTGGATGATGATTTATACGGAGTCCAATTGGACGTCTTCGTGGATGTAGCTGTGGACGATGTGGTTTTTAATTCCCCGATTCGACATCGTTCTACCAAGAAGGTCATTAGTGTGTTGAATGTTGGAACTGAGGAGGGGTCATGATGCTTCTCCTCAAAATCGTATCGCAACTGTGGTGACAATGTATTGAGTGCAAGAGAACAAATCATAAAATCTCCAATGTCGGGAATGTTGAGATTACGCAGCGCTTGATGTCCTGTCTGGAACGTGTCTAAAAGAGACTGGATATCTGATGTTGACTCAGCGTGACGTGTAGGATAATCAGTCATTTGGGCAACTAAATTTGACGCCTGGGCTCTAACTGATGCGTATCGATCACAAATAAGGCGATATGCTACGTCATAATTGTTCTCGGACACAGACAGGTGTTCAATTAAATGTAACGGTGCTCCCCGAAGGTAACTACGAAGATACAACATTTTTGTTTCCGACGGGAGGCGAGTATGATGTATCGCTGCGTTAAAAATAGCTATGAAATTGTTATAGCCTTTAATGTGTCCGTCCCAAACAGGCACTGTTATTTGAGGAAGACGGGATTGTTCAGTCAGAGGTAGCTGATTAGATGTAGATGTAACAGGGGAAAACCTTTGTTCTACAATAGTAGCTACCTTGCAAAACAGATCATAGAATGTGTTAAATGGTTGTACAGTGTCTACTGCGTTCATAGCAGGCACTCTAGAATTTGCAATAGTGATGTCCCTCTGAACTTGTAAGAAAGCAGCTCGGTTCTGCGTGCTTTGAATTGCGTGAGTGAACAAGCATCGACTTTAGAAGCAAGGCAACACAGTTCATTCATTAAATTCAGGAACATTGTACGTACAGCTATGAA